>SNQJ01S0014175.1:41328-82742 GCA_010110895.2 Picea sitchensis
GAAAATGGTATGATGAAGGTTTAATGGGGCGATGAAATGTAAGGAATAGTGAAGGGAAAGGTGGATGAAAATACGACATTTCTGAGTCCCAACACCTACTATGACCATTTAAATTTCTGCATTTCCGACTTTCCCCATTCAGACTCTTTAGTCTGCCCAAAATCCTCCTAGAGCCATGGAAGCAAGATTTTCAGCTCTTGTCTTACCTTCTCAGTTGCACGATTTACCTCATAATTATAATCAGAGAATCAAATAATTTGATGTTGAAGAGAGTGTATCATCCCAAAGACACTTAGATTGGTTTAGTGACTTTTTTGACCTAGAGGAGGTATATCATGAAGATGTAAAATTGAAACTGTTTTCACAAATTCTCTTAGGTGAAGTCAGAAAATGGTTCAAATCCCTTCCAACAACAAGCATTCTTAATTTTGCATCTTTTGAAACAATTTTCCTTGCAAGCTGGGGTGACAAGAATAATCCTCTTCAGTTGTTGAATTAGTACAATAAAATAAAAATATCATCTAATGAAGCAGTACAAGAGTTTTCAACCAGATTTATGAAAGTATACAACTCAATTCCTGTTGAAGTGAAACCCCTTCCTGTAGCTTCCCAACTTCATTATGCTGACTCTTTTGAGAGTGAATTTTCCTTGCTATTGAGAGAAAAAAGATCTGCTACATTAGATGACATGATGAGTGATGCAATTAAAGTGGAGGTAAATGTGATGGCCTCAGGGAAGACCAAACATAATATTGATAGAGATATGAAAAAGGTTCAAGGAGAGGCACAACCCTCAACTTCTCAATCATCAGATGAAAATTTTGATTTGATGATGAAGACTATGGAAAGGTTTATGGAAATAATGTCCTTGGATAATAAGCTTGCCACCAGAGATCAAACTGATTTTCAGCCCAGAAATCAAAATTTTAGAAGAGCTCCAGTTCCATAGATCAGGCAAAGAGACCAGAGAAATTAAGGTGATCGGAAAAT
This sequence comes from Picea sitchensis, assembly GCA_010110895.2. Lineage (NCBI taxonomy): Eukaryota > Viridiplantae > Streptophyta > Pinopsida > Pinales > Pinaceae > Picea > Picea sitchensis. The sequence goes on from SNQJ01S0014175.1 coordinate 42,319, forward strand.
AAAACCTCATTTCCAAAAAAACTATGTAAATGAAGATTTTGATCAAACAATTGAAGACAATATGCATTGATGTGATGATACTGAAACAAATGTGTTCTTAACTAAATAAGAACATGATCATTTTATGGATGCAAATGATAAGTTTATGCAGGATAATGATGATATGTTGTCAATGGAAACAAAAGAGTTTAAGAAGGGATATCAAAATGAGATTATTTAGCTTCAGAAATAGTACAACCTCAGAAGAAAAAAGGTTCTTGCAAACCCCCCAAAGGGAAATCCTACAAGGGAACTTCAGATCAATACACCTTCTTCAAGTCAACCTAAGAAAGACAGTTCAAAAAAGGATGTAATGGAGAAAGGAAAATTCAAAGAATAACCCCCAAAGAAGATACCTGAGGCAAGAAAGGAAGCAGTCTTCAAAGAGGTAGAAAAAACCCCATCTCCTTTTAATTTTGAAAGTGAAATGGCTAAAATCAAAATCTTTGTTCCATTCAATGAGATGATTAAAAATGGTGAATATATAAATCAGATTATTAAGATGCTCAATATGGAAGAAGCTTCTGACACTTTAAATGTGCAATATGATCACCCTTCTATCTTGTTTGGCCCACATGTGGATGAGAGTGGTGATGTTGATGATGTACCCCCTTTCTATGTTAGTCTTAAAATTCATGATATGACCTTACATAATGCTATGCTAGATTTAGGAGAATCTCATAATATGATGCCCAAGGCAGTCATGGATCAGTGGGGTGTATACATTACTAGGACTTACAAGGATATTTTCTCTTTTGACTCAAGGAAGGTGAAATGCTTGGGTTTAATCAAAGATTTGGTTGTGTCATTGTCCAAAATTCCATCAAAAAATCTCATCATGGATGTGGTTGTTGTTGATATCCCTCCAAAATTTGGCATGTTGTTGTCAAGATCATGGGCTGGAAAGTTGAAAGGAACTTTGCAAATGGAAATATCATATGCTACTATACATGTTTTTGTCCAATAAAGGAGATTGTACAGAGAATTACTACTCAAGTACATGGTGAATAAAAAATCCCAACCAAACAATCATCCTATTTAATTTGTAGACACTGATGTTGGTTCTTCTATTTTCTATAATGACCTGAGATTTGAAGAGGAAGAGCCAATGACTGTTATACCCATGAAAGACAAATCTGATCATCAAACAGAGAAAATTACATATCAACAAAATAGTGAAGAGGATGAGATGTGGAACATGAACTTTGATGGAACTGCTAGCAAAGAGGGATTTGGAGTAGGTGTGTGGATTATCCCTCCCAAGACAGGTACAAAAATTTGTTCTTGCAAATTTGCTTTTGATTGCACCAATAACATGGCTGAATATGAGGCATTGATTTTGGGATTGAATACTTTGAAAGAATTAGATGCTAAGAGGATATTTGTACATGGGGATTCTAATCTTGTTATAAATCAGGTTAAGGGTATATATCATTCAAAGCATCCTAGATTAAGGGAATATAAGAATATAATACTTGATCTTCTTGAATAGTTTTCAGAATATAACCTCTCAGTGATTCCAAGAGGGAAAAATATCATTGTTGATGCTCTAGATACTTCAGCCTCTATTTTCAAAATTCCATTTTTTCCTAAAAAAACGTATGAAATTGAATTCAAACACGGGCCAACAGTACATGACAACATTAAATATTGGTAAATTTTTGAATATGACAAATAGGTAGAAATATTTCTTCAGATGAGTGATGAATTTTCCAATTTAAACATTGATGATGAGTACTTTTGTGAAGAGGAAAAAGATGCACATGTGTTCACAAATGATGACTATTTTCAAAATTAGATTGTTGATAGAGATATAGTGAAGCTCAAAAATAACATCATTCCCAAGGGTTTGGTCCCATTGGAAAAGATTTTTGACAACAATGATGTAGCCAGAAATCCTAAAATCACTGCAAATGATGAGGACATAGAAGATTAAAATATTGGGACTCAGGAAGATCCCAAGATCATCAAGCTGTCAAAGACACTCATTCTAGAAATTAAGCAAAGTTATATCATCCTAATGAAATATTTCCCAGATGTCTTTTCTTGGAGCTATGATGATTTAAAGGTCTATGATACCAAGTTGATTCAACATGTAATTCCAATCAAGGATGATCACAAACCATTCAAATTGAAGTTGAGAAGAATTAATCCTCTGCTACTGCCATTGATTGAGAAGGAGGAAAGGAAGTTGTTTGATGCCAAAATTATAGTGTCTTTAAGATTTTCTAACTGGGTGGATAACCTAGTGCCTGTCAGGAAGAAACGTGGTGAGATTAGGTTGTGTGTAGACTTTTGGAATCTAAACAGGGTGTCTCTCAAAGACAATTATCCACTTCCCAAGATGGATTACATCCTACATAAAGTGGTTGGATCACAAAAAATATCAATGCTTGATGGGTTTTCGGGATACAACCAAATCATGGTGCATCTTGATGATCAAGAAAAGACATCTTTCACAACACCTTGGGGCACCTTCATGTATGAAAAAATTCCTTTTGGGATTACGAATGCAAGGGAAACCTTCCAAAGGGCCATGAAAATAGCCTTTCTGGATGAGAAAGATAAGTTTATTTTCATTTACCTAGATGATATCATTGTGTTTTCAGATTCTAATGATGAACATCTAAAACATCTGAGAAATGTATTTTAGAAATGTAGGAAGTTTGGCATCTCATTGAATCCAAAAAAGTCCAATTTTGGAATGCAAGAAGGAAAATTAATTGGTCACATCATTTCAAAGGAAGGGATACAGATAGATCCCAACAGAGTAGAATAAATTATGAAGATTGGCACACCTAAGAGAAAGAAGGAGGTACAGTCTTTCCTAGGAAGAGTAAATTTTTTGAGAAGGTTTAACCCTAACTTGGCTGAAATCATAAATTATATTACTAACATGCTTATAAAGGGAAGTGAGATAAAATGGACTCATGAAGATAGGAATTATTTTGAATACATTAAAGTATCATTGACCAAAGCATCGATATTGGCCAGTCCAAATTTTGCAAAATATTTTATCTTTTTTTCTTTTGCTTCAGAACACACCATTGTTGGTGTCTTGTTGCAAAAAGATGAACAAAATTTAGAAATTCCCATAGCCAATTATAGCATGAATCTAAGAGACTCTCCATTGAGGTATGACATCATGGAGAAACATGCATATGCATTGGTGAAGGCCCTCAAAGAATTCATAATTTATATCTTGCATTCCCATGTTATTGCTTATGTGCCCAACAATTATGTGAAAGACATTTTAACTCAACCTGATCTCGAAGGTAGAAGGGGAAAATGGATAGTTGTTTGGTTGGATTACGACCTCGATATTAAACTTACAAAGCTGATTAAAGTTCAGGGACTTGCAAAGCTGATGGAATAGTCCAATTGTGATGTATTGGGGATAAATTTTATTGCCGACCTATCAACAAATTCAGAAGAAGAGACAGTCCCACATGTATCTCAGAAATTCCTTGATTCTCCATGGTATGTTGATATTAATTATATATTAATAAATTTACAAGATTCTCCTGAATTAAGCAAAACAAAGGCCATATTTTTGAAGTTGAAAGCAACAAGTTTTTGCATTCTAGACCATTCTTTGTATTGGAAAGATCCAGGTGGAATTTTTCTAAATTGCTTGCTGGAAGAAGAAGTGAAACATGCTATCAAAGAGTTTCATAAAGGTGATTGTGGAGGGCATAATTACTGGGAAAACACTGTGCATAAATAACTTAGGGTAGGGTTTTATTGACCTAATATTTTTTCTTATGTATACAAGGAGGTCTCAAGTTTTCATGAATGCCAAATTTTTGAGGGAAAAAGAAAGCTGTGGCCCTTGCCTTTAAAACCTATCTCCGTTGAAGCACCATTAGGCAATGGGGTATTTATTTTATAGGAGAGATACATCCACCATCCTCAACTCAACATAGGAGGATACTGACAGTGAAAAACTACTTCACCAAATGGATTGAAGCAATCCCAACAAGGCAAGCTTCCGATGTTGTTATCATTCAATTTCTAGAAAGAAATATTTTGTCTAGATTTGGTTGTCCAGTCAAGATAATTACTGACAATGCAACAACATTCAAGTCCAAGAGAATGGATAATTTTTTCAGTGACTACAACATAAATCTTGGTCATTCCACCGCTTATTACCCACAGGGTAATGGGTTGGTTGAGTCATCCAATAAAATCTTGACCAGAATTATTAAGAATCTTCTGTAGGAAAACAAGAAAGCTTGGCACAAGAAACTTATTTATGAATATTGGGATGATAGGATCATCGCCAAGAGGGCTATTGCTACATCACCTTTTCAGATTGTATATGGCACAAAGGAAGTCTTTCCTACTTCATTAGGACTTCTAATGATGATATTGCTACAAGAACAGGAAGTTGAACCAAATGATGCTTAAAGAAGGATAAATCAACTAATCCATGTGCAACAAATGAGAGAACAAGTGTTCAACAATTCACAACTACATCAAGAAAAAATGAAAAGAGCCTTTGATAGACATACAAAGGATGATGATTTCAAGGTTGATGATTTGGTGTTGAAGTGGGATGCAAGAAATGAAGATAAAGGGAAGCATGGAAAGTTTAACCACCTTTGGCTCAGACCATTCAGGATTTTTGCATGCCATGGGAACAATGCTTACTTGTTGCAGGAACTCAGTGGAAATATCATTGGTGGAGGACCTGTGAATGGTAGGTTTCTCAAACACTACCTTTCTTGAAAATATTTCAGTCTTTCCATTTCATTGTAAATAACCATTTTATTTTTCAGATGAAACATTTGAAGTCAATAATCAACAGAAAATTGAAGCCCGAAGTGAAGGCCCTAAGTTTATGTTGAGTTTAGTTAATTTGTGTCAAGAAAGTCTTGTCAGAAAGTTTGTTTATCAATTTAGATTCTTTTTGAGTCAAATAAAGCCCAATGGTCAGGCACTTGGTTTGTTGTTCTTTGCTACCTCACTGGGAGGATAACATCCCCATTGCAGCCAGATGTTAGCATCAATATTTTTAGGATAAGAATTATATTTTGTCTAAAGTTTTCAAATTTATTCCATGGTCTTAGGAAGACCAATGCATTTGTAAATTGAGTCACAATTTGTGCATATAGGGATTCATGGGATGGATCAAGAAGCATTAGGCCATTGAGAAATTACGGGGTAAGGTGCATGTCAAATAAGAGTAAAAATCACAAGTCTGAGTCAATGGTTTGCATATATAATCACATATTATGAAGGTGAAGAATTCATTAGAAGGTCCATGAGTTGTTTTTCATAATGAAAGATTTTGTAAGGGTCCTTGTTTTGAAGTCCAAAATGACTTCATATAAGGGAAATGATATGTCATATTTAAAGTCATAAGTTTAGGAGGGAGGTATTGTAAAAGCATGTTAATGAGCATGATCACATGTAATGAAGTCAGTGCAAGTGCTTGATGGTTCTTTATGTCATCTGTACCTTGTAAAGATCAAAAGTTGGGTGCGTTGCACAAGTCACTTAAATGATATGAAGGGTCTTTTCTCTTCAAACGAGTATTATTCCCTTTCAAAACCTCTCCACATCAAATCCTACATCCTTCTCCATCATATTTCATCCCTCTATATGCATTATAGACTTGCAAGTTGGTTTCTCCCCTCTCGAACAAGCTTCAAAATCCCTTGCTATGCAAACTCTATTTTGTGCTACGCAAAGATTGTGCAGACCCTCGTGCTACACAATTGTTTTCATGTGCTCCTCGCTACGCAAATCCTAGTGTTGATTTTCCCTCTCCTCATCTCATACCCAGTCACCAGTTGTGATAAACACATTTAAAACCTGATTACCCACATATTGATACCTGGCTAAGTAACCTTCCTTTCACACATAAATGGTTTCATATTGTTTTGAAACAAGCCTTAGCTCTGTTAGACTTCTGCACAAACTTACCTGTTAAGTTTTGAGCACTTCTCCACTTGCCACAGATTCACATCCATATTTCAGAGATATTGATTCATCTATGAAAACACAGGAGAATAAGAAACACAGAGGAGGGAATGCATTAAGGTATGATCCACAGAGCCTCAGTTTGGTGAACTCAGACCCCGTGTTCAAAGTTTATTTTGAGCAATTCGGGTGCATTCGATTTTGTGATAAAATTCAAGGGTATAACCAAAAACTGACAAAGGAGTTTTTCCTCAACTATAATGGTGTCCAGACAACACTTGTTGGGGTCATATTCCCAGTGTCATAGGGGAAAATAATTGTCGCTACAAAGATCCCAATCCTAGGGGAAAGATGGTTTAAAGGTATGCCTTTGGATTCTATGTTTTACATTGATTTCCTCATGCCTAAATATAGAAATCAGAAGATAAGAGCCACCATTCCTAGGGATTATGTGCTAGATACCTATGAGAAGATTTTGAGGGTCATACAAAAATATTTTACTTGTGAGGGTATGTTTGATAGGGTATACCAATACCATGTGAGAATCCTCATGCACTTCACAGGGAAAAACCCTCTTAACTTACCTTTTTACCTGTATAGAAGCTTAGGAAAGATGGAAGACAAGGTCCAAGCCAGAGTTGACCAACTTAAGAGTAGATTGTTCCACTTTTACTTACTGAATCTCCTATTTTTTGAGGAAATCAGAAAGAAAAACAGGGACTGGGATTCTTTCTTGTCCTCAACCAATATTCCCCTACACCCCAAAAGTGATACCCCATTGTCTGCTGAAATATTATCGAAAGTGTTGCAGAGAAAGGAAAAGGAAAGGAAGTTGAAGGCTATCCTCCAAGCCAGCCAGTTCGAAAAAAGGGTAGGAATTTATTGTTTACCAATGAACCAAAAGAGACCCAGACACCCAGAAGGCCAACCACAAGGTCAACAGCTAGAAGAATTCCTACACCTACATTGTAGACAAAATATGTTGAGGTTGCAGCGCAGGAGATGGATGAAGGCCAAACCAAAGCAGGAGAGAAATAATTAGAATCTATGGGAATGCAACAATAGCTCAGAGAGGCTCAACATGTCATAACTCAGTTTTTCCAAGAAAATAGAGAATTAAAGAGGAAGCTAGTAGAGAAAGCTCTCGAGGTATAGAAACCACAGGTTAAGACAAATCCTAAAAGTGAAACATCCAAGGGAAAGGGAATTTTTCAAAAACTTGAGACCACAATTGTATCCAGTACCACAACACCTCTAACAATATCCCCATCCAAGAAGAACAGTCCAGAGATACAGGGAAAGCTAGAAGGAAGTGAGAGACCTCCTACATCACCCACAGAAGGAGAAAATAACATAAGATGGATTAATAAGCAGTTGAGGGAAGCTCAAGATCAAATCATCCAACTCAAATAAGAAAAGAGGGTATCAGATGACAGAGCCATGAAACACTTTAAAGAATGCAAACCAACTAGAGAAAATTCTCGTGCAACCCTTTCCAATGCCTAGTCAAATTGAAGAGAAATGCAACCTTGTTAAGGCAGGTGGCGAATTTAAAAGTGCAGAACCTAAAATTGAGGAAGGAAAACATGCATATTAAAAAAAGGTTGCAATTGAATGATGAGGCCAGAATAATATTAGATCTACTTGTAGAAGTAGCTGAAATATGAAGGGAGAAAACTCACAATTTTGCATTTTTGGGAAAAAAATCCATTACAGCTGCAACCTAAATGGTGATTAAAAGAGGAAGAGAATTAGCAAGGTTTAAAATTTTTATATAAGAAACATATTTTTTGAAATCTTCGTTCCTCTGATTCAAACAAGTATGATAGTATGAGGAAACCTCTTGAACTTAACAGTAGTTTTGATTGATAAACATATATACACAACACTTGTGTAGCGAGCCCACACTATGCAAATATTGTAGACATATATGATTGAAAATGACGGTATAAAATGATTGATGTACCACATTGGAGGTCGAATCAGGTTTCAAATTGGTAATTGTCACTTGGATCTGCACAAGTTTCAAGAAAACCAAGCATGCTACACAAACATTGTAGGTATCATTTTCATAGCTCTAGCTTCGGTCTGCTATGCAAAGGTGATAGGGATACCTAACAATGCACCAATTGTCTCGAAGGGGTCTCCAGATGCACTTGGTGACTCATCCACACATCATAATCAAATTTTTCTCAGATATTTGATTGCATAAGATACGTTTTGTTTTGCATTAAATATAGTCAAAACAGACTTACTATTTTTAGTAAAGTCATTTTGGAGTTGTTCTCTTCTAATGTAACCAAATCCACTATTGTAGTCAGCTGGATCTCGACTCCTAGTAGCCTAGTTTAGAAAATAAGATTCTATATATTTGATCATTTTGATGTAAATGGCATGAGTTGGAAGAACTATAGTATTTTTTATCTTCATTGTAAATTTTTGAATCTGAATGAAATGAAAATGTAGAAGTCCCGAACCTTCATGAAAAATATTCTAATGGTGATGAGTTGACAGTGTGTTTCTTATCTTTTGTATGTATCTCTTGTGTCGCTACTTGCATCTCATGTTTTCCTATGTTTAAATTCATATTTAAGAGTGTAGAATTCATCTAAATGGTGCTCTAGACTCAAATAATTTAAAATCTGTCTTTCCTTCCTAACTAGGTCATAATTCATCTATATGGTCCTTTGATTCTATTATGTGTTTCCTTTTTCCTCTTTCACCCCCTACAACAAATTCACTACTAAAGGTTTCATCCACCTAATTTATCCTTTGTTCCTTTGAGAGGTTATATCTACTGGACATTAGTTTCATTTGTTTTCAAGGTTTGACTCTATAGCCCAAAAAGCATCCTTCTCCTCCTTGCCAGCAAAACTTTATTAAATCCACTCAAAACTTTAAGCCCTAGCCATTGTTTTATCAAGAAAAACCATCTATCAGAGACTAAATGACAAAACAGAGCCCTCTGCGAACTGAGTAGGCTAGTACCCATGTCTAAAGAGGTTTATAGTTACCTTCGTAGGTTATTTCCTTAGCCAAAAACAATTTACTTAGTGTTAACACAATCAACAATGTATTTCATTTGATTATTATTCAATGTACAATGTTGACATATTAAATCACTTGGCCCTCGTCCAATCATAATATTTACGGATATACAATGCTACATCGGGGATCAAAACTCGGGTGTTACATATTTCATATAATATTCATGTCTCATCTTCTATTTCTACTTTTGCATCTGTATTGTCTCAACTGACCGAGGGTATATGTGCCTTTATTTTATTTGATTGCAGTGTTATGTTTCATATTTTTTATTCATTTTTTAATGGAAAATTCTTGAAATCTTCTTTCATGTCCTAGGAATAAAAGGCCTAGCCCACAATAATATCGATGAAATTGGATCCCCAACTACTCCTACAACTACACTTTCTCCATGTCAATCTATGAGGATGGAGAATATTTATTCTGACAATGCAGATGGTGTTGGTGGGTTTCTCAATGTAATTGCAAACATGTTTCCTCCTACAATTTTTGCAACTCAATATTGTATTACATATTCATCCTTAAGTCAAATATATGGAGAAATGATCATGGAAACAATTATAGTAAGTGAGAACATTAGATTTAAATTTGAGGATTTTGATTTTGTTACCTTCTTATCGAAGGAAACAATTACACATGTTCCTATGAAGGTGGATGGAGATTTTGAATCTAAAATAAATGAGATAGAAGAAGAGAATGTTGGTAGGAAAGCTAATTTATTTCTCTCCAAAAATTCAATAGCTCAATTGGAATCCCCATGATGTAAGTCTATCAAAACTCAAATGCACATGCATGCAATTCCTATAGCATATGTTTCAATGTATCCAACAACTTTAGAATTATTTTTCTCCTCCAATTCCTCGAGTTTCTTTGTTGAATTTCTATTTTGACAGGTCTCCTTCAACCATGAATTATAAGAATGATTCTTTAGAGAATTGAATATAGACACGATGGTATGATTTTCATCAGTTTAAAAAACTTTTGGTTTTCTGGTTAGTTAGGAAAGGTGATCCCACTAACTATAAGATGGGTTTTTATTGGGCACCTCTAGAGAAAGAAGTTGATAGTTCAGAGAATGAAATTCTAGTCATTTCTCTTCTTGTGGTGGTAAATTTCATCTTTTTTTATTTATTTCCAAGGTCATGTGCCTCTCAATACCCCTTTGTTTCAATGTTAAGGCAATCAATGGATTTCCTAGGTATAAACCTTTTTTCCTGTTGTTGATTAATTGGGTTGGTTTTCATTATGTCAACCCTTGAAGAAATCCTAGTAGAAAATTATGGTAGCCCCAACAGTATGATTAAGGGAACCAAGTTTTTTTGAGGTATAGAGGAATGAATATCAATGAATATATAGGTAATACTATTCTAGATGGATAGTACATGTTGTTTCCTTTCCGATGATATGTGGTATTTCATGTATTTCCTCATGGTTGAGGAGATATGGCTTAGTGAAGTTGGAGAACCCTAATAAGTTATCTAGAAGACCCTAGAAGGTCAAAGAAGTCAATTTATTCTAGAAGTTTACTAGTCAAAGTGAGTTAATCATGAGTTAAGTTGTTTCAAAAAGAAAATAACTAAAAATAAATTACTTGCAACTAGAAGTGGTGAGTTTACTATTTATGGATAAAGTGGTTGTAAGTGGACAAAGTGGTTAGAAGTGGGTTATACCTAAGAGAAGGAAGTTGGGTAAAACAGTTATAAGGTAACCCCTAGAGGAAGCTACTTGGAGAGTATAAATAAGAAAGAAAGGGTCTCATATTAGCACCTATTGAGCACATTGAATATCTATTATTTTGTGAAAATTTAATTGCAGGTACTCATTGATACATATGAAGTTACGCAAGTCCGAGGTAATAAAGGAGGGTTGACGGTGAAAGTTTTGGAGTTGCAGAATCTGATAAAAACCCTAGTTTTTGAGGTGTACACGGGATACAGTGGTGGAAAGCGCACATATACACAACCTGCAGTGGAGGAAGGCACGTACATACGTGAGTTGTAGAAGACAAATTCGTGTACATTTGTAAAGATCATGAAAACTTGAGCATATGGGGGTGTTGGGGCCCTAGATTCTGAAAGAAAGTTCCCAGGAAGATCTACAGTGATCATGTACAACATATCTATCTACAAGTTCAAAAGGTATGTCATATTATTATGTGTAGTTGGATATTGTTGTCTACATGAGATATGGTTATGGAAGATTGAGGATTTTCCCTAGAGACGATATTGGTTGTATGACACTTACTTTATGATCTAGATCTACATAAATACAAGGTTGTTATGTCTTGTTTTTATCATTGGTACATCTTGTTGGTTTGAGTGTTGAGGCATGTCTTGTATTCCTTGATACATGGTTGAGGGATTTTGTGGTACATGGTTGAGGGATTTTTGTTGTGATGTGTTGTTGAAGTTCTTGGTTCAGTTTGAGGCTGCATATCAGTGAGGGTTTGATGTCTAGTCCATGTGAAGGTTTATTACACATGATTAGGATTGTATGCACATGCATGGCACATTACTAGAGAGACATAGATGCACATGGTTTGAGTGATATCATTATGATATTGGGTATGAGATCTATGTTATCAGATTTGATCTATTGAGGATTTTATTGGTATAGGTTATTGGTATATGTTGGTACAGGTTATTGGTATAGGTTGATTACATGTTATTGGTATAGGTTTATTATAGGTTATTGGTACAAGTTGACTACAGTTTATTGGTACAAGTTGGTTACATGTTGACTACAGTTTATTGGTACAAGTTGGTTACATGTTGTTGGCACAGATTGGTACAAGTTTACAATGGTATTTTTCACAATGACAATGTGGAAGTGGTTTCATTATTTATTTGACACTTATATTTCAGGGTGGTTTCATGGGGAAAGTATAGGTGTTTGTAACTACCTTTTGGTTGTACACAAAGAACATATGGGCTTGTAGCCTCCTTCTAGTTGTAGCTAGAGAATTTTGGAGTTGGAGCTTTCCTCAGGTTGTAGCCTGAAAAATTTACAGGGTTGGAGCCTCCTTCTAGTTGCAGCTGGAGAAAAAAGGAAGTTGGTGCTTCCAATTAATGTAATTCTTAAAGACATATAAGGAAAAGCATTATGTGGTTTTCTCTTGCATTGGGTTTCCACGTAAAAATATTGGTGTACTATGTTGTGTATGATTTCTTATTGTTCATGGTTTATTTATTCTACACTTGTTGAATTATATTGGTAAATGTATCATAAATATAAACAACACTTATATATTGTGGTTAAAAAGGATTAGATTGCTCGATTATTGATTCAACCCCCCCGTCCCCCGCTCAGTAATACAACAATTGGTATCAAAGTAGGTCCTTAATGAGATAGTTTAACCACCAGAAAGAGATCGTGGATTACTCTAATATTGGGATACCACAGTTTGATGGAGAAGATTTTTCCTTCTGGAGCAAAATATTGAAGACACACATACAAGCACTAGGATTTGATGTTTGGTGATAAATGGTACATGAATACAAAGCACCAATTATTCCTCCAACTGATAAAGATGGAAAGAAACTTGAAGAAAATAATTCAAGAGATACAAGTGCACTCCTGAATGGTTTTTCTAAATCAATCTACACCAAATTTATGCATTTTGATTCTACAAAAAACATCTGGGTCAAGTTGAATAATGTATACGAAGGAGATGAAAAATTCAAAGAAGCGAAACTTCAATTTTTTAGAGAAAAATTTGAACAACTGAAGATGAATGAAGAAGCGAACATAGATGCCTACTTTCTACGAGTTGATGAAGTAGATTACAATATCAAAGGTTTGGGAGATGAGGTAAATGAACAGGTCATTGTAAAAAATGTATTGATATCTCTACCAATGAGATTTGATTCAATGATCGCAACATTAGAAGAGAGAGAGGATCTAGCTACACTAACCATGGATGAGTTGCATGGGATATAGTTCACAGCTTATGAGATGAGAACAAAGCAAGATAATATTATTACAAAAGAAGCAATATTCAAAGAAAATGGGAAAGTAAAAGGAAAATTCAGATAGAAGCAATAGTGACATCTCATAAGATGACGAAGAAGTAGCCAACTTCTTTAAAAGGATAAAAAAGGCAACATAAAATTATAGAGGTAAGCTTCCATTGATTTGTTTTAATTGTGATGGTATTGTTCATTTTGCTAAAACATTTCCCCATAATAAAAAGAAAAGGAATGAAGAAGATGATTCAAATGGAAAACAAACATAGAAAGGAAAAAGAACCAAAAAGAAAATTTCCAAGAAAATATTTTGCACCAAAGAGGACAACACCTCATCAGATGAAGATGAAGTCAGTGAAAGTGATACAAAAATGATTCTATTCATGGTAGTAGAATATATCTATGAATAAGGTTCCGAAGAAGAATATGAAGAGGCAAAAGTTGACTATAGAGAAGAATTGTTAAGTTCCATAGAATTTATAAAACGAGAGAAGAAGAAAAACAAGTCACTTCAGGAAGAACTAAAGGAAAGAAGAGTTCATAATTAAAACTATGAAGAACTAGAGAAAATGATTACTAAATTAAAAATACAAGTAGAGGAAGACAAGATAATTGAATAAACACTCATTAAACAGGTAGAAGAAAGAGACAAGATCATTGGAAATTCGGAAGCAGAGATTGTCACATTGAGAAACGATATTCAAAAGAAAAACATGCAGAACAACTCCAAATTTTTGAATGAGATTATTAGTAGTCAAAAGAAAAATCATGATAAGTCTGGACTAGGATACAACCAGACAAAAAAGGGATCAAGATTCAAAACAACATATCAATAAACACAACCAAGAATCTACGTAGATATAGTCAGAGGAGACAAGATGTTTCAAAAGGAAGATCACATAGATACTCCTCCACCTAGAAGATTTTGATTTCAGAATCAGAGACAGTCAGAAACAAGAAGGCCTCAAGAAGAAGAAGGGTTTAGAAGAGTAACTCATTTTATAAGATATTTAACTCCCAGGTATTAAACTGCATTTCTTGGTTTATGTTATTCATGTAACAATTTTGGACATAAGGTTGTGAATTGCAGAGAAAATAACAGGAACAAAGACAACCATGAAAGTTATGCATGAAATGATTATTCAATAAGGCATACTGAAACATAGAACAAAAGTTACAATAGGTTTGAATCCTTGAGCACTGAGATGGAATTATACAAGTGAAACAACTTTGGACACATGGCCAAATATTTTAGAATGAAATTTCCTCCAAGATAATCACAACATTCATAGAAAGGAACCTTAAAGAATATGGATAAGGAAGCATAATCAATTCAATAATGAAGAATGCACACTTTCTCTACAAGCTAAACACAAGAAAAGTGGTTGGTATGTTGATAGTGGTTTCTCAAAGAAAATGAAAGGTGATAAGGAAAGGTTTCTAACCTTGAGAAAGGAAATATATCGATCAGTCTCCTTTGGAAGCACCGATTCATCCAGAATCATTGGAAGAGGCACAATCAGAATTGGAAATAAGGATACCAAGGAAGAGAATGTTCTACTAGTGGAAGATATGAAACACAATATTTTGAGTGTAAGTCAAATGTGTGACCAAGGTCACAAACTTGTGTTTGATTCACAAAAGTGCGAGATATTAAAAGAATGTTTAGGAAGAGTGGTTGCGACAAATGTGAGAACTTCAAGCAACATATATTTATTGAGTGAAATTGGAAATGAAAAGTGTTATTTAGGAAAGGAAAATGAAGTTTGGATATGGCACAGAAGAATGGGTCCCATAAAATTTGATAATCTTGTTAAGGTCAGCAAAAAGGAATCAACCAAATAAATTCCCCATATCACGAAGCCAACCAATACTTTATGCAAGCATTGTCAACAAGGAAAACAAACCAAGACCAGTTTCAAGCCAAAGGAATACTCCACAACAAATCCGTTGTAAATTGTGCATATCTATCTAGTTGGACCAACTAGAACAAATGGGTTGAAAGGTGAGCAATATTCTATTCTATTGGTTGATGATTATACAAGAATGAATACAGTTTGTTTTCTCAAGAATAAGTGAGAAGCATTCGAGAAATTCAATATATACAAGGATATGGTTGGAAATTAAATAGATTCAAAAATCAAATGTTGGAGATCAGATAATGGAGGAGAGATTACTTCAAAGGAATTTATGGAATTATGTAGTAAGCATGGGATAAAAAGGAAATTCTCCATTGCTAGGACACTGAAATAGAATGGAGTCGTTGAAAGGAAGAACATGACCATACAGGAAATGGCTCAAAGTATGTTAATGGATTCCAAGTTGACAGGCGTATTTTAGGCACATGCAATGCATACAACAGTTCACATTAAAAAAAAGGACTGCTCAGAAGCAACAGTGATAAAAATCCCTATGAGCTATGGAAAGGAAGACTAGTGAATGTGAAGCACTTCAAATGTTTTGGAAGCAGATGCTACATCAAAAGAGAATATGGCAGAATGGGAAAGTTTGATTCTCGTGTGGACAAAGACATACTTTTTGGGTACTCGAGCACAAGAAAATCATACAAATGCTTCAATCTAAGTTTCAAGAAAATTGTGGAAAACATCAATGTGAATTTTGACGAGACAAGTGGATGAAGAATAAAATGATTCAATAGAATGGGTTCACGAAGAATAAGAAAAGGAAGAAGAAGTAGAAGAAGAGGAAGATGAGGAAGAGAAGTTAGAAACAAAATAACAAGAACATAAATATCTTCAAGTGCCTCCAAAGACACCTAGCAGACGAATATAGAAGAATCATCCATCAAATCAGATTATCAGGAACAAAGATGCACGATTTGAGACTAGAAGAAGAATTTGTTCACTGGAACAACTGCACCTAGCACTCTTATCTACGATTGAGCCAAGTAGTTTTGAAGAAACCAACAAGGATGAATTCTGGATAAAATCCATGAATGAATATTTGGATCAGATAGAGAAGAATGACACTTGAGAACTGGTTCCAAGGACAAGGTACAAGAATGTGATCGGTACAAAGTGGGTCTTCAGAAACAAATTGAATGAAGATGGAGAGGTTACCAGGAACAAAGCTAGATTGGTATGTAAAGGATATACTCAGGTTGAAGGTATCGAATTTGAAGAGATGTTTGCTCCAGTTTTTAAAATGGAAGAAATCATATTGATCATCTCTTATTCATGCTCCAAGAACATTAAAGTGTATCAGATGGACGTGAAATCAACCTTCATGAATGGGGATCTAGAAGAAGAAGTCTACATTGAGAAACCGGAAGGATTTTAGATGTCAGAGAATGAAAACTTTGTTTACGGGTTGAAGGAGGCCTTGTATGGTCTCAAACAAGCCCCCAAAGCATGGTATTCCAGACTAGACAAACAATTACAACAACAAGGGTTCAAGAAAGGAAATGCAGACATCAACCTCTACATCATGGTAAATCGAGATAATATTTTGTTAACTAAAGTTTATGTTGATGATATTATCTTTGGAAGTGATGATGACAGGATGAGTTAGAAATTTGAAAAGGATATGTAGAATGAGTTCAAAATGTCATTACTTGAAGAATTATCCTTCTTTTCGGGTCTTCATATATGTCAAAGAAATCAAGGCATTTTTATTTCTCAAACCAAGTATATCAGATAAATGATAAAGAGGTTCGGAATGGAATATTGCAAACTTGTCAATACTCCTATGAAGACCAATTGCAAGTTAAGATGATGATTCAAAGTATACATATTAGAGGTAGTACAAATCAATGATTGTCAGCTTACTTTATGTGATATAATCTAGACCAAATGTAATGCAGGCGGTAAGACATGTGGCATGATTTCAAGCATCACCAAAGGAATCACATGTTCTAGAAGTAAAGAGGATATTCATATATCTCAAGGGTACAAAAGAGTTTGGATTATGGTATCCAAAAGGAAAGGATCTATCACTTATTTCCTACACATATGCATATTGGGTAGGTTGCATTGATGACCGAAGAAGTACAAGTGGAGCAACGTTCTACTTGGGTGAGTGTTTGGTATCTTGGCTAAGAAAAAAACAATCGTCAATATCATTGTCTACAGCCGAAGCATAGTATATTGCAACAACAACATATTGTACATAATTTATATGGATGAAAAAAACATTGAAAGATATACAGGTTGAGTATGATCAACCCATTCTGATATATTGTGATAATACAAGCACCATCAGTATCTCAAAGAATCCAATGATGCACTCCAAGACAAAGAACATTCCAATCAAGTTTCATTTTCTATGGGAACAGGTTGCAGAAAAGAAAATTCGAGTTGAGTATGTTGGGAGCAAAGAACAGATTACATACATATTTACAAAATTGCTTCCAAGGGAAGATTTTGAGTATCTTTGCCAGAAAATTGGCACAGTTTCTGCCCCACAATGAATTTTGAATGCTATTCTTATATGCCTTAGATTTACATGAGGAAGCACCATAAAGAGGATGGATTAGTTTGAGTGAGCATTCTCAGGGAGATTTTAGTTAGGGGGATCATCCCTAGGGAGAGTTCAATCAGGGGGAGCAACCTTGATGGGAAGTTACCTTTTCCATTGATGTCAAAGGGGGAGAGATTCATTAGATGCATGGAAAGAGAGTTATATTCTTGGAGAGAGAGCACAGAGGCATGTTTCTAGGGGGAGAAATGGGTAAAGGGGGAGCATGAGCGATATGACTTTAGTGTTGCATTAGAGTGTTTCCATCAATGACAAAGGGGGGGATTTTTTTATTAATTGGGTTGGTTTTCATTGATTAAAACCCTTGAAGAAATTCCGGTAGCAAATTTAGATAGCCCCAATAGTATGGTTAAGGGACCCAAGTTTGTTTGAGGTATAAAGGCATGAATATTAGTGAATATGCAGGTAAGACTATTCTATATGGATAGTACATCTCATTATGTTTTCGGTGATATGTGGTATGTCACGTAGTTCCTCACGATTGAGGAGATACGACGTAATGAAGTTGGAGATCCCCCATAAGTTATTTAGAAGCCCCTAGAAGGTCAAGGAAGTCATTTTTTTCTAGAATCTCCTAGAAGAAGTTTACTATTCAAAGTGGTTGTAACTAGGAGTTAATCATGAGTTAAGTTCTTGCAAAAAACTATAATTAAAAATAAATTAGTTGCAACTAGAAGTGGTGAGTTTACTATTTATGGATAAAGTGGTTATAAGTGGACAAAGTGGTTAGAAGTGGGTTAGCCCTAAAAGAAGGAAGTTGGGTAAAATAGTTAGAAGGTAACCCCTAGAGGAATCTACTTGGAGAGTATAAATAAGAGAGCAAGGGTATCTTATTAGCACCTGTTACAACAAATTTTGCCTCACTCCATGAAACTTGCTTGGATGGCCTTCCATTACCCTCTGTAAATTTGAATTCCCCTTTTTGTTCATTCCAGAGCCAAAAATGAACATTTTTCCACATATACACTCCCTATCAGTGATACAACAAGCGTATATGCAGGTCACTCCACTACAACCCACGTACATTAGGCTTGGTGCTCAAAATTAAAAATTATGTTGGATTTCCATGCCATGTCATGATATCCATGATCCTTGACCTTCCATATTCTGGAAACACTGTGACTCAACCCTCCAGTTCCATTTTATGGCTATAAATTGAGCCATATCCAAGCCTTGAGAGAATTCAACAATTCAAGTTTAAGAACAAAGACGCTCTGGAGAAGTTTCACTTCATATTGAGTCTTCATCCCTTTGTCCTTGAAAGTATGAACTCCTTTTGTTCAACCGCCAAGCTCTTCCTCCTTTGTGATGGATAACCCCATTGACTCCTATATATGATATTTCCTTTGGTGTAGGCTTGAAGTGGTGGAGGCCCAATTGGAGGGACTTAGTTTCTTGGTTCCGATATGTGTTGTTATAGAAGTTTGTCACCTATGTACTTATGTTGATTATTTTAATAGAAATATTATTTTCTCATCAAATTAATATCTTGCAAATATTTGATTTATTTTTCCATGGGAGTATTTGTAATGTATGTTAATGGATTATGCTAATTTATATAATAAAATTATATATCATCACCATACTCTTGCGTATCTTGGTTGTTGAGGACAAGTTGCAGGTATAAAGCTTTGGGTCGCGTGCTCAATGATGGCCTTCTTTGAATGTCCGAACGAGGTAGGATCTTATCCTTGTCTTGTTATCATTTCATTCATATAGCATACTTGGGATTAGAGTTGATTTTTGTGTGTCATTTTGTCTGTTATGGTTTACCCCTAAACATAGAGATATTTTCCTCGTAAAACAATTGGCGACCATACTGGGGATGATATCTCCTTTTTGGGGGTTTTTCAATGTTTTTCTCCTTGATTTTCTCTCTGTTTGCCTGAGTTTCCTTTTAGCTTGTTGCTTGAATTTTTTTTTTTTACATTGCATCTAAGTTTCTTGGATTAACCCTTTCCCTGGTAGTGTTTTTCTTGGTATACACAATTTTTCCTTTGACAGACACATATATACGCGAGCTGTCTTCCTTTAGGGTGTGTATATACATGATTGTTTCTCAAACAATTGCATACATAATCTCTCAATCCTTGTTGGATGAGTTTTGTGTTTATTGGGTGAGTTTTTTTAGTTGTTGAGTCTTCTTGGGTCCATCTTCTAACTATTAAGTTCCTACAGAGTGATATGAAGCCTTTTTATTGTTCAATTTTTGGGCAGATTTCTTTCTTGTAATTTTTTTCATTAGTTGTCCTTGCACATTGGTCTAAGTGTTTTCTCCTTGGTATATTTATTGAATTGTCTCTTTTTTCTTGTAGTAGGGTCTTCCTGTGAGGTTTATATTCAGTCCTTGCATTTTATTTTCTTTATATCAAAAATACAAAAATATTTTCTTATTTGCATTGTACTTATGGGATTTTCACTTTTGATTACTTTGCATTGATTTTGACACATTTGGAAATATTGTACTTCATTGAAATTGGGGGTCTCACTATTACCTTTACCTTCGTGAGAGGTGGTGCTTTTGATATTTCAATATTTGTTACCCTTCCCATACAATGGACTAGACTTGCGACTGTTCGACTGTGCATTGGTTATATTGTGGTGCCTCTAGTTGCTTGACATAAGTTACTTGCAGGGGTTATTATCTAGGTACCATGAGTCATATAAGGGTCAGAAAACACATAGCCTTTATGGAGGATTAACTCTCCGGGGGGATTTGACTGACTGCATTGTTAATCCCACGTGGGCCATTATAACTGATTTTGATACCTCCAATCTTTTGAAGGGATTCTCATGCCCCTCTTGGGAGATACATACCTAATATAGTGAGGGAGGCCTCTTTCATCCACTATATCCTATTTTTGTGCATTGGCCTTTTTTTCTTTATTTTGGTGTGCTCTCTGATTATTAGTTGGCCCTAGGATTTTGTTTTATATCTTGATTTATGAGTCATCATGGAGAAATACCAGCCGCCTCGCTGGTCTCTTTGTTTATTGAAGTTACCACCACATATTGATTCTTTATCAAAACCACCTTCTAAAATGCGTAGAGTTAATAAACATGGTACGTATATCTCCACTTCCTAGGCTCATGAAGATCCAGTTATGAGTACTGAGTCAGACATGAAAGTCTCGGGGAGTCCTTCGAATCCTTTATATTCTATGATTAGTGAGATCCCCTCGAATCCTTCATCCTCAATGGTGTGGGTGCCATAGGTTCCCTCATATTGTGTTACCCAACATATGAGTTCTACTCGACCCACGAGAACGAATCCTTTCAGATCTCTTTTTGGTATGTTGAGTCATGATTCTCAGTCAATACCTTCGGCCTCTAATCCATTTTATTTTGGTATGCTCGACATGACGTCGCAACTCTCATTCTTTGTTTCAACAACTAATGTGAATCCTAGTTTTGGGTCTGGGGGCATGACGTCCCCTTATGTTCCTTTCTAGTTTGGTGGAGGTCATATTCCCCAAACAAATCCTACATTTGGAGGTTGGAATCCTCCTTCCTCCGGGCCTAATCATAACTTCAATACTCCGGGATGGAGTGCTCAAATGGGCAGACAGTTCACTTCCTATATTTTGTCCTTCATCCCCTCTTCCTCCATGCCAATTCTAATGAACGCATTTATTATGGTGAATCCCCTTCTATCCTCCGGTGTTCCATTTAGAGGGAGTCAGTTTCATAGTATGGGAAACCCCCAGCACGGACTTCCTTCGTCTGGGGGAAATGTATATAATCCTTATCATGCCGCTTCTGTGGGTATGGTTCCCTTAAAACCTTTCATGAATTAGTTTGGAGGAATATATTATCCTACCAGACAAGGCCATAGTATATAATAGAACCCTATATGGTCTACAAACCCTCAGCCCCAATATTTCCCAGGAGCATGGGCTCAGATGCCGCAACCACGACTCCCTTTTCTGGAAACAATTAATCTTCAATATTTATCAAAATTAATGAATGACCATGTGCGTCACAATCCATTGTGGCCCTCCATCCCCACCAATATTCCTTTGGAAATTACAAAATTTGAGGGAAATACTGGTGAGGATCTGGGTGATCACATAACTACTTTTCATATATGGTTCTCATCTAACTCCCTAAATGACGATTATATTTGTTTGAGTCTATTTCAATGCACCCTCATGGGGGTCACCGTGAAATGGTACATTGAGCTACCAGGGGTAACTTATGGAACTTTCAATAAGATGGTATTGTTTTTTCTCAACTAATTCCAATTGTCGGTTCGTTATGATGTTGGCATAGAACTTTTGTCGAACTTTCGCCAAGATAAATCCACACATATCTCATACTATATCCAGAAGTGGTGTAGACAAAAGAGGTTGATTAAAGCCTACATTCCTCCAGAGTTTCTGCTAGAATGGTTCCTTAAGTATCTATTGCCTTATATTTTGAAGGATGTCTCTACATCCAGAGTAACATATGAGGAAGAAGCAATTTTCAAATCCCATCAATTGGAGATCATATATGATCAATTTGGGATGCTTTATGAAATTCTCCCTACCGCACCACGGTCAAACTATGATCCTAGACAAAATCTCGGGCGTCATGTTGATCACATCATAGGCTCTGCAAATGATAAGACTACAGACTTGGTGATTACCAGTTGAAATATTTGTCTCTAAGCCATCCTGTAGCAGGACAAGATTTGAATTCTTCCTCCACCACCACCCAGTAGACAAATGTGCATTATGTACATTCGTCATCTAACCCGAATGGTAACCAGCAACCAAGAGGGACTAAGAATAAAGGATGAGGTGATAATAGTAAGGGTGGGAAAAATAATAATAAAGTCAAGGATGACACTAACAATGATGGATCAAATAATAATGTCAGTGAAGGAAAGAAAGAAAAGTGAAAGGTGAAGTTTCCTTATAAACTTTGTAAAGATGATCACCTTGCCTACCTATGCCCCAAAATTGAGGAAGCCTCGAGGCTCTTATCGAAGCCACCCATTGTGCTAACAAAATGGTTTCCACATAATCATCATATGGCCTTAGAGACCTCCAACACTGGAAATGCATCGAGTGGGATTCAAAACCCCTTAGTACATGAAGGTGGCCATCTCTGCGTCAATATGATCAAGTCTCAAATTGATGTAGCCACTCAATATCATGATTACGGTTCTTCACAGAATATTATAGGTGCAAAGTCTCCTCCTCCTACGGAAACACCCTTGTAGATAAAAAAGTCGGAACCTCTAACTTGTATTCCGAAAGGAGTACTAAAGTTCTCTGCCCACAATCCTAATGTTAGAGTTGCCCAGAACTATTCAATTGTCTAAGATCTTGTCCAAACCCCTTGTGCAATTTTGACTTTGGAGGTGATATAGATGTGTCCTTCACAAAGGAAATCCTTGTTATTTACATTAGGATCTCTAGACCCATGTGGCTCAAAAGTTATTAAGTTTGACGTCATGGGTGTTAATCCTTGCTTTCCTTACCACGTGGCCTTTCAAATACATGTGGAGTACATGAAAATTACCATCAAACGTATTGTAATTGATGAAGGTGTTGCGACATGCATGATGTCCCTAACCTATTTCAAATCTATTGGCTCTCCGACCCTATCTCAATCTATGACTATGTTGATCGCATTTGATGGGCGTTTGTTTCGACCCCATAAAATCCTCCCCACTTTTCCAGTCGAGTTAGGTGGTAAGTCTATGGAAGTTTATGTCGAGGTGGTTGATTCCCCTCTCAACAACAATTTACTACTAGGGCGTAAATGGAATTATTCCACGATAGTCGCAGTGTCGTCTATTTTGTGCACTTTGTTTTTTCCTCACAAAGGGAATATAGTGATGATTGATCAGTTGTCCTTTGTGCACACTAGTCCTTTTGCATCGGTTGGACCTTCGGTCTCTATGATTGATAATTCTAAGAAGGAAACTGAGGATGTTGGTGTCAGAATGTATTCCTCTTTGATGGGTAGCTTTGATTTCATGGAACCAATTCACCATATTCATTCCATTTATAGTGAGTCTTTGTCGTCGATGAGGTTTGTTCCTTTCCATACTTCATATTTCAACGACCCTTGGACCCTACCTTCCAAAACTATGTCGTATGAAGGTCAGTCACACATTTGGATGACAATTCCACTATCAACAACAAAAGTTGCGTATCAATCTATTCTTGATGCTATTGTTGACCCGAATCCTGCCTCCTCATGAACGAACGAGGTGGATCATGTTTTAGAGCTCGTATGGTCCTCTCAATTATATTGTTCACATCATTTCCTCAAAGATACTTTACCTTCAAGTGAATCCATATTAGAGGCCATGTTTGGTCCTAATAGGCCTTGGGATGATATGCATCATTGATCCTATTTTCTCCCAGATTTTGTTAAGATCTAACCGGATGACTTTAGATCTACCTTGAGTGAGATGGTTGGTCATGTCGTGGATCCATTAGATACGCATGGTATTTATGTTGAAGGAAACATGGAGAATATTTTTCCTACCATCACGATCGACATCTCTCATATCCATGGTAAAATTGAGAACGTATATATCGGTGCAGATTGTTTGCATGAAGAAATTCAGATCTACATTGATCTCTTCAAATAATTCTGAGATGTTTTCTCTTATTCATATGAAGAGATACTAGGGATCAACCCCAAAATTGTCGAACATGATATTAAAACCTATATGGATGCTAAACCTTTTCGGCAACGTATTAGAGCTGTTAATCCTAGGAATGCCCCCGCTATTAAGGAAGAGGTAGAGAAGCTACTTAATGTTGGTTTCATATACACGGTTCCCTTAACTGAATGGGCATCCAACCCCATTCCAATAAATAAAAATAAAGGAACCATCTGTGTGTGTATGTATTTTAGATACCTGAACAAGGCATGTCCTAAATATAACTTCCCAACTCCTTTCATTGACCAGTTTCTTGGCGAGTGTGTGGGAAGCGAAGTATTTTATTTTATGGATGGATTTTCAGGGTATAATCAAATTCAGATCAAACCTGAGGATCAACATAAGACGATGTTTATTTGTCATTCGGGTACTTTTGCATACTAGAAAATGCCTTTCGGTCTTAAAACTTCCAAAGCAAGCTTCCAACGTGTCATGACCTTTTCATTTCATGATCTTAAGCATATTGTCAAAGCTTAATTATATGATCTTTCTTCTCACTCTCACAAGAGAGTAGATCACTCCACTCACCTTCAATTAGTATTTGAGAGATGTCGTTACTATCGCATTCGGTTGAACCCTCACAAGTGCATCTTCTGCGTTAGGTCTGGTTGTCTTTTAGGATTCATAGTGTCTGAGAATGGGATCATGGTAGATCCTATGAAGGTTGAGGAAATACTTTGATGTCCTCCCCCATGCAACAAACTGCAAGGTTTACGGGGGAAGGCTAATTTCATGCATTGTTTCATAGTGAACTATGCCAATTTAACTAAAGGTTTCACACGTATTTTGAATAAGGACACTTTGTTTATATGGGATGAGCGAGCCAAGGAATCCTTCGATGCTCTTAATAAATATTTTCTATTGGCACCTCTACTAAAGCCTCCAGACTACAGTAAAGACTATTTGATTTATATGATCACATCTGAAGGGATGATTGGTATGGTTCTAGTTCAAGAGGACGATGAGCTCCATGATAACATTATCTACTATCTCAATAGCAACATAGTTGGTCCTGAACTTAAATATCTCACGTAGATAAGTTGGACTTGGTCATCGTACATTTGGTTCAGAGATTAAGACATTATATCTTACTTTGAAAAATCACCGTGGTTGCGGATAAAAATTCATTTCAATACATCCTCACCAGGCATATTATAGGGGGGAAATACAATAAGTGGATTGTTATTTTGCAAGAATTTGATCTCGATTTTGCTTCGATGAAGTATAATAAATATCTAGTTTTTTCCTATTTGATATCAGACTTCCCTTGACTAGATGACGACATTTTTCATGACGATTCATTCGCAGATGAACACATTTTACTTATTTCATCTTAAGACCCCTAGTATGGAAACATTTTTATCTATCTTCAAACCTTGAATCTACCCCAGCATCTATCGAGAGATGATCAATGATGTATACGTCATCAGGCTAAAAACTACCTTATTATTGACAACACTTTAGAGGGGTAGATAATATTTTACATCATTTCTTGACTCACAAGGAATTTGAGGTTGTTATCAATGTGAGGTAGACACGCCTACCTCAATAGGTTCTGCACGACCTCTCGGTCTAGGATCGTTCTTAATCTCCCCTTTGAGTCAGAATGACTCTTTGATTCCCCGCAGGAATATTCAACACATAAGTGTCTATCCACATGTCCTTCTTTGGAGCTACGCCTGTGCGAGAAAACACTAAGCGCCAACTCTCATCTGCATGACCAACTGACGTGACCACAACCTTCACCTGAAAAGTATTTCGGTTCTCATGACTTCGCGATCACTGTTGTGAGTCCCTCTAACTCGCCAATCCCCAAAACCCTGAAAGGCTAGCAGGTCCTTTGACTCCTTCCTTGAATTTACTTTATGTGACCTCTGACTAAAAACTGTGGCCCAAATATTTCGACACTTCGGAATTTCGCTTATCGGTAGCCGAAACTGCGGTGATTCCTCGTCACAATCAATGGCTCTGAAATCCCTGTGATCGAACGGTCTTGATTCTATCGGGACTTCACGAATCAAGAATTCATAGCTCTCGACTCCGAGTCATAACTTCTTCCATGCCCCGATTTCCAAAATGGAGAATTCAAGCACGCGGTAAATGAACCTCGTTGATACGGATCGAATGACCACTATCCCTCCCGAGCTTACGAGTATTGAAAGACACTCATCCTTAATCTTCCCACTGGTCTACAAGATCCAATGGTTCACGGAACTTCAGTGATTCTTCCTCTAAGAATTTCAATCGTCCATTCAAATTCCCCAAAAACTCCTGAAATGCCTTGGCGTCTTTCCTTCTGATCTTAAGTTCTGTGAGGTGACTCCGGACCTCAATCTTCCTTTGAACACTTCAAAGGTTCTAACCCTTATGAATTTGGACTCTCACTGTAACTCCTGGAATATAAGGAATCCCCACACGCACACCTTGCGACATTCACAATAACCTCTGGTTATTTCACTCTTCAACTCTGTGCACTCCTCTACAACAACAATTCTTCAACCTTCCTCCTCGGTTGGAAAAGTCTGAGAATTTGACTCTGGCCTACACACACCTTGCATGGCTCTATGTGATACCTGCACTCCCACTGGTATAAGGACAATGGTATCCCTCCTCATCTTTTCTGAGATAAAACTTAGAACTTCATCAACACACTCTTGCTGACTCTCATTTCACTCCTTCCAGGATTTCCAAGGAAGAGAAACAATTGAAACTTATAACCCTCTTCTCATAGGCTTAATACATTCAACATGAAATCAAGAGCATACACACACATAACATTGAAACAAATGCATAACAAAGAACATAAGAAAAACTGTAAACATACCATTAAAATAGATGTAAACAACAACCACCACAACGCCATGAAATGGAATTAAAGAAATGTTATATTAATTCCAGTGCTCCTGTACATGGTTTAATAGCAACAACTATCTGCTTATACAATCCTACAATCTTTGTTATTCTCTATGCTCTTACTCTCTACATCTCTACAGCTTACAATGAGAGTTTCTGATTACAATACAATGCCTACGAGGGAGCTTTCTAGAGTTTTCCCTCTTACAACTCTAGATATATAATCAGAATTAATAGATACCTACTTTACATTCATTATAATTAAATGCCTCCATATTCGATAGATGAGAGTAACGCTCAAGATCTGTTTACAATATCCAAAAACATAAATGCAAATACGTTCTCCTAACTATTACATTAATGTTCCTTCATTCAAATTCAAAATGTCTCAAAATATGTGCTGGTGCAATTCCAACTATTCTTCACCTTTGCGCTTTCTTTGTTGGCTTGCTTATGATGCTCTTGCATCATACTCCCTTGGCTAAAAAATTCATGAACTCCTTTTCATGAGCTCCTGCACCATCTACCCATGTCTTTGGATATTTGCTTCACTTTCCCAACTGGCTTCCTCAATCGGGTGACCTTTCCATTTGAACAAATATTCAAAATATCTCTTTCTTCGGGTCTTCTTCCCAACTCTTTGATCAATTATCTTTTCCATCTGTGGATTTTTAGCTACAGGCAACTGTTTAACTCATTGAATTTATTTCTGGTTCTTTTCTCCCACTTCATCTGGTCTGTAAGGATACAGATCTCCTATGTTGAATATGGGTGATATTCCTACCCCATCTGGCAATTCTATTTCATAAGCATTTGCCTCAAACTTTCACAAAATCTTACATGGTCCAATTTTCTTCATCTTCAACTTATTGTATGTTCCCCTTGGGAACCTTTCTTTTCTGAGATGCGCTAGAACCAAATCACCTACTTCAAACTGAATTTATCTCCTATGTTGATCTACTCCGTGCTTGTATTCCGGGTTAGAATTCTTTAACCTTTTTTTTTGTTGTGGAGCTCTTGCATCTCTGCTGCAAAATCCTCTGCTCT
The DNA here is from genome assembly GCA_010110895.2 of Picea sitchensis. Lineage (NCBI taxonomy): Eukaryota > Viridiplantae > Streptophyta > Pinopsida > Pinales > Pinaceae > Picea > Picea sitchensis. Next base: position 70,363 of record SNQJ01S0014175.1, read on the forward strand.
AGCACTTCTGAATTTGTTCTGCTTAAGTCCCTCAACTTAGATACTCCTCTTGGATGCATTCCATATGTTATATGGAATGTGCTCTATCCTATTCTTCTGTTAGGTGAATCATAACATGCAAATTCTGCTTGTGGCAGAATTTGATCCCACTGACTGCGATGTTCAACTACTAAACTCCTCAATAAATCTCCCAGAATTCGGTTCACTACCTCGGTCTGTCCATCCATCTGAGGGTGATATAATGAGATAAAAGATAAATTTGTTCCCATCTTCTTCCATAGTGTCCTCCATAAATAATCAACAAATTTGGTATCCCTGTCCGAAACAATACTCCTAGGTAAGCCGTGAAGTCTAACAACTTGTTTGAAAAAAAGATTTGCAATGTGAGTTGCATCACTAGTTTTCTGACATGGTATGAAATGTGCCATATTTTAAAATCTATCGAATACCATGAATATGGAATCAAAACCCCTCAGTTTCCTTGACAATCCTAACAAAAAATCCATGCTTACCGCATCCCACGACCTCTCAGGTACTGACAATGGTTGATACAACCCCGTATTTTGTCTTTTCCCCTTTGCATGCTGACAAATTCTACATTTGTTCACAAATTTCTTGACATCTGTCCTCATCCCTGGCTAATAATACAATTTTTTTAGTTGTGCAAACATTTTGTCATGGCTGAAATGTCCAACCAATCCCCCACTATGTTTTTCCTTTAGAAGATTCTCTCTCATAGAACTCTTAGGAATACACAACTGATTTCCCTTGAATAACAGTCCATCCTAAATCAAATACTAGATCCACTGAATTATGTCCCTGAGAACTGGATTCTCACATGCTTCATAAGCATCTTTAAAATCTAGATCATCTCTGTACATGTCCTTAAGGCTATCAAAACCTAAGGTCTTAACACAAAACTCCTGCAGAATCAAACATTTCCTGCTCAATGCATCAACAACCTTGTTAGTAGTTCCAGAAATGTGATTTATAACAAAACTGAAGTTCTGCATATATTCGACCCATTTTGCATGTTTCTGGTTCAATTTTTCCTATTGAGTTATGAATTGTAAAGCATGGTTGTCGCTATACAATACAAACTCTTTCAGAATCAAGTAATGCCTCCATTTATTTAATGTTTGTATGATTGCATAGAATTCTTTGTCATACGTGGAATATTTCACTTTGGCATCGTTCAACTTCTCACTAAATTACGCAATCAGTCTATTGTCTTGACTCAATACTGCTCCAATTGCGAATCCACTTGCATCACATCTGAATTGGATTGTTTTACTGAAATTTGGCAGAACCAAAACTGGCTGTCCAGTTATTTTCTCCTTCAACAACTTAAATTTTTTTTGTTCTTCCTTTGTCCAATGAAAAGATTTATGTATTTTCTTGACTGTGTCCATCATTGGCACAAAAATTCCACTAAAATTTCTGATGAATTTCCGGTAAAAACTGGCTAATCCATGGAAGCTTCTGACTTCAAAGATGTTCTTTGGCGACGAGTAATCTCTGATTGATTTTACTTTCTCAGGATCCATCTTCAACTCATTCGAAGAGATCGCAAACCCCAAATAAATGAGTTCTTTCTTCAGGAAAGATGACTTCTTCAAATGTATCAGCAACTTCTCTTGCTGCAATCTCCTCATTACTGAAGCTAAGTGTTTCAAATGTTCTTCCTCAGTTTTACTGAATATTAGTATATCATCAAGATACACAATCACAAACTTTCCAATGAAATCCTTCAAGATTTTGTTCATCAAACTCATGAAAGTACTTGGTGCATTCGTCAAACCAAACGGTATGGCAAGCCATTCATACAGTCCTTCATTCATTTTGAATGTTTTCTTCCATTCATCACCTTCCCTCATTATAATCTGATGATATCCTCTTTTCAAATCAATCTTTGAAAAAAACTTTGCTCCACACAAGAAATCCATCAAGTCATCCATCCTCGGTAAAGGAAATCTATACCTGATGGTGATTCTGTTTATAGCTCTCGAGTCTGTACACATTCTCCACCCACCATCTTTTTTTGGACTCAACACTGTTGGAACAGTGCATGGACTCAAGATTTCTCTAACCAACCCTTTGTCCATCAAATCCTGGACTTGCTTCTTGACTTCTTCATTCTCCCGCAACGTCAATTTGTACGCTACTTTGTTTGGTTAAATTTCTCCAGGTATAAGGTCAATGTGATGACTTATGCTCCTGACGGGCAGAAAAAAACAAGGTAATTAGTCCACCACTATATCAGTGAAATTCTCTAGCAGTTCCTGAATTTCCTCCGGTAGATCGTCTATCTTGGTACTCATCAAAATGACTCTAGGCTTTTCACTACAAAAAACTACATGTCCTCTTCTTTCTTGAATTCATCAAGAAGTTCCTTCCCACCCATGAGAAGTACAATATTGCTCATCTCTATTTTTACCTCCTTGTCTTTAATTGGCAGCAACATATGTGTGCTACCATTCTTCTCCAAGGTGTATGTGTTCCTTCTCTCATCACGAACAACATTTTTTTCATATTGCCATGGTCTACCCAACAAAAGATGATAGACATCCATGGGAATAACATCACATAAAATTTCATCTATGTAACCCCCTATCTTAAATTAAACTAAACATTGTTTAGTGACAGTTACCTGATGTCCTTTTTGCAACCAAAAAACTTTGTATGGGCTCGGGTGTGCAACTGTCTCCAATTCCAGCTTTTCCACTATTTCCTTGGAGACTAAATTATTTGTACTTCCACTGTCCACTATTACCTTTCATACCCTATCCTTGGTCTTGCAAGCAGTTCTAAACAAACTATTTCTTTGGATTGGATTCTTTATCTCCTTCTCTGGCTTTAAGAGAATTTTCCTCATCATTAAGGATCTTCCACCTTCTGCATCTTATGCCTCAACATTTCGCCTTTGCGCTTCTAAAATGTGAGTTTCGCCTTCGTCTCTTTTTCCTTTAGGAAATTCATAAGACTTATATCCGATCTTTCCACAAAAAAAACACTTTATCTCACCTCCTCTGCCTCTTCCTCTTCCTCTGGCTTGAGGAAAAGTATTCCTGTTGGCATATTGTCTTCGCTGTGAACTTCCTCCTCTTTCTGGGTGAGTATGAGGTTTTTGTTCTTCCTCCTTAGGTTTATGTACTCTGTCCTGGGCAATTGCTTTGCCTCTATTCTGACTTCTACCTCTACCTCTTTGAATCTTCTTTCGGGCCAATTTCTCTTCATCCTTCAGAGAAATCTAATAAGAATCTTCCACATTTCTAATCGTCATCATGCTCATGTCATCTTGAATGTCATATCTCAGAGCATTCATGTATCTGGTGACCTTTTCATCATCACTCTCTTGATGACTTGCTCTAATGTTTAATCTGTAGAAATCCTTAGTGTACTCCTTCACTGTCATCCCTTTCTGTCTCAAATTCTTCATTCTCCAAAACAAATTAATTTGGTAGTCCTTGGGTATAAATTTGGATTTCATCTTTGCAACCATTCTATCCCAAATTTTGATTTTTTTCTTGCCCTTGAAATGCCTATCTTCCTGCAGTTCATCCCACCACAGTGCTGCATGCCCTTTAAGTCTAGTGACAACATGTTTGACTTTCTTATCTTCCTCAATATCTTCATAATCGAAGTACTTGTCCAGAGCTCTAAACCAATCTAGCAACTCTTCAACATCTAAGTTTCCTTCATACATCAGAATGTCCATATTTTCCCTAGAACCTATTCTCGTAATAGCTCTGAATAGACATTCTTCTGCAACATCTTCGACTACAACTCCTTCTTCAGCTCCACCCTCATTTTCTCTTTCATCTTCACTGACATCTTCAACATCGACTGCCTGTCTCTATGCTGTCTCCATAGAATCTAATCGAGCATGGATTTCTCTCATTTCACTTTCCATAGATGGATCGGGCATTGGTCTATATTGATGTCTTCTGGGCAACATTGTTTCAATCTGTCCCACGCATAATTAAAATCACAACTTTCCTTTTATCTTTTATCTCCCTTGCTTATAGAAAACAAATATTGTAGGCTCTGATACCACCTGACGTGGACACGCCTACCTCAGCAGGTTCTGCACGACCTCTCGGTTTAGGATCGTTCTTAATATCCCCTTTGAGTCAAAATGACTCTTTGATTCCCCACAAGAATATTCAACACATAAGTGTCTATCCACAGGTCCTTGTTTGGAGCTTCGCTTGTGCGAGCAAGCACTAAGCACTAACTCTCATCCACATGACCAGCTGACGTGACCACAACCTTCACCCGAAAATTATTTCGGTTCTTGCGACTTCACGATCATTTCTTTGAGTCCCTCTGACTTGTCAATCTCTAAAACCCTGAAAGGCTAACAAGTCCTTTGAATCCTTCCTTGATTTTACTTGATGTGACCTCTGAATAAAACTCAGGGCCCAAATATTTTAGCACTTCGAAATTTCTCTTATCGGCGATTCGAAATGCAGCAACACCCTTCACCGGTAGCTAAAATCGTGGTGATTCCTCATCACAATCAATGGCTCTGAAATCCCCGTGATCTTATGGTCCTGATTCTATTGGGACTTTGCGAATCGGGAATTTTCAACTCTCGACTCCGAGTCATAACTTCTTCCACGCCCCGATTTCCGAAATGGAAAATTCAAGCACGCGATCAACGACCCTCGTTTATTCAGATCCAACAACCACTATCCCTCCTGAGATTATGAGTATTGAAAGACACCCAGCCTTAATCTTCCCGCTGGTCTGCAAGATCCAACGGTTCGTGAAACTTCGGTGATTCTCCCTCTGAGAATTTCAATCATCCGTTCAAATTCCCCAAAGACTCCTGAAATGCCTTGGCATCTTTCCTTCTAATCTTAAGTTCCGCGAGGTGACTCCATAACTCGTTCTTCCTTTAAACACTTCAAAGGTTCTAACCCTTATTAATTTGGACTCTCACTGTAACTCCTGGAATCTAAGGAATCCTTGCACACACACCTTGTGACATTCACAATAACCTCTGGTTATTTCACTCTTCAACTCTGTGCACTCCTCTGTAACAACAATTCTTCAACCTTCCTCCTCGGTTGGAAAAGTATAAGACTTCAAATCTGGCCTGCGCATACCTTGCATGGCTTTGTGCGATACTTGCACTCCCACTGGTATAAGGACAATGGTATCCCTCCTGATCTTTTGTGAGATAAAACTCAGAACTTTGTCAATGCACTCTTGCGGACTCTCACTGCACTCCTTGCAGGATTTCTTAGGAAGAGAAACAATTGAAACTTATAACCCTCTTCTCACAGACTTCATACATTCAACATGAAATCAAGAGCGTACACACACATAGCATTGAAACAAATGCATAACAAAGAACATAAGCAAAACTGTAAACATACCATTAAAATATATGTAAACAACCACCACCACAACACCATGAAATGGAATTAAAGCAATGTTATATTAATTCCAGTGCTCCTGTACATGGTTTAATAGCAACAACAATCTGCTTATACAATCCTACAATATTTGTTCTTCTCTATGCTCTTACTCTCTACAACTCTACAACTTACAATGAGAGTTTCTGATTACAATACAATGCCTACGAGGGAGATTTCTAGAGTTTTCCCTCTTACAACTCTAGCTATCTAATCAGAATTAAAAGCTACCTACTTTATATTCATTATAATTAAATGCCTCCATATCCGACAGATAAGAGAAACGCTCAATATCTGTTTACAATCTCAAAAAAAATAAATGCAAATATGTTCTCCTAACTATTACATTAATGTTCCTTCATTCAAATTCAAAATGTCTCAAAATATGTGCTGGTGCAATTACAGTTGTCCTTCACCTTTGCACTTTCTTTTTTGGTTGGCTTACGATGCTCCTGCATCACAATGACTTTCATAGTGGGTCATGTGGTGGTCATTTATCTAGGCTTGCGAAAGCCAAAAAGATTTTGCGAGACAGTTATTTTTTTCCATCGATTTTTAAATATTATGTCGAAGCGATCAAGAAGTGTCACCCTTGTCAGGTGTTCACTCGAAATATGCGCTCGCACCCAACCCCTCTTCACCCAGTCATCACCTTGGTCCCTTCACTAAGTGGGGGGTAGATTTTATGGACTGTAACCTAGCTTCGACTGGGGGGCACCATCATATTATCATGGTCATGGATTATTTTACTAAATGGGCAAAGGCCATGCCTACTATTAAATCCAATGGTAAGACTGCAACATTCTTCGTATTCAACCATATTATAGCTCGTTTCAGAATCCCAAGAGATATTTTCATTAATCATGGAAGTCACTTTCAGAATGAAATGATGAAAGATTTATCATCAAAATTGGGGTTTACTAATGGTCATTCTTCCCCTTGCTATCCCCAGGAAAATGGACAAGTAGAGGCAGTGGATAAATATCTCAAGACCATTTTGCAAAAGCTATCAGTTGGAGTAAATCTGACTGGCATATGATGCTTTACCCTACACTTTGGGGATACTAAACCACGGTAAATAATTCCACTGGTTTTTCTCATTTTCGGTTAGTACATGGTGTGGAGTTAATTCTTCCCATTGAATGTGAAATCCATTCCCTTGAGATGGCAATTGAGCTCCTACTTGACGCATCTGATCTTGAATAACACCTCATGCACCTGGAGCACCTCGATGAGAAACGTTAAGAATCCTCTATGGATATTGAAGAGAATAAATGACGTGTTAAGGTTCAATATGATAAGTCGGTTTGTCCCTGAAAGTACGTTGAGGGTGACTTGGTTCTCCTTTATGACCAAGCCAAATAACTATTGGGGGCAGGTAAGTTCAAACCCATGTGGAATGGTCCTTATATCATGTGATGTGTCTTAGAGAAAGAATCATACAAATTAGAATATTATGAAGGGAATATGTTGGATGAGCCCATGAATGGGCTCTACCTTAAAAGGTATTACGCTTGATTACTCAAACCTGGATGTGACCTTTGTATACTAGTGTATCTTAGTATATATACATATTTGTCTTTTCCTTTGTGTCATCGTCTTGCTTATCAAGTTTTCCCTTGGTTGGAAAATATCAACGAAGTCTTCGGTTTACTTAGGATTCACGAACTGTTCCAATCGTCATATGTGGAACATGGCTTCCGTTGCTTGGGTCATTTACTCACTTTAGGGATAACTGGTGTATTGAGGTGGCATTCGTATGGAGCCATCAACGAATAATGTGGTTGAGTATAGTGCCATTATATAGCTATTACATGAAGCCATTTCACATGGTGTTCGATCTTAATAAGTTCACCTAGACTTTCAGTTAGTCATATGTCAGTTGAACGGTAGTTACTGTGTGTGAGATCCTACTCTACTCCGACGATTCCTATGGGTATGAATTTTGGAACGATACTTTTATTTTCTTACTTATAACCACATCCCTAGAAGTTCTAATCATGTATTTAATTCATATGATAATTATATTTTAGATTGGCATTTGTCATAGAAATAAGAAAATAAAACACAGTCATACATTTACACATTGTAACATATATAAGTAAATTCGAAGACCAAATTTTTATCTTCCATTCTTTCGAGTTCAAAAATATGGTGTCATATTACAAAATGGGGCTCACACCCTCAAAATACATATATGGATGGTACATAGAATGACCATGGCATCTACACCTATGTTGTTGGATGCATATCATGATAACACACTACGACATTTGAAATATGTCAGAAGAGTCTCACCTACGCATGGGGTACACCCATCACCTATCGTTGCATCGCCTCTGGCAGATCCTCCACTTGAACCATAGGAGTTATGTGCGTCAATTGAGACAGGTTCCCCTACACATTCTATAGCACTCTCTCGCATCCCCTCCAAGTATCTCATATCCTCGGCCTCTTCGTCGATGTCATGGGAATCCCTCTGGACATTGCGAACCTGCTTCTATGTAACAAAGAAGTTGTTAATACTTGATACCATGCAAAAATATTTTTTTTTATTTTTTTATTTTTCTTTTATCAAAATTGAAAAACACAAATAAAATGAAATATATAAAAACAATTCTTAACAATATCACCATAAGAAGAACCTGGTGGAAAAGGCATGTCAGGATCCCCTCTGTAGTCGATCCCTCTATAAGGATAGTCATCAATGGATATGACCTATCGACGCCACCAGAAAAAGAACTCATCATTATAGGGGGTTGGCACTCTACCACTTCCTAGCTGCCTCATCATGTCGGTCCATTGTGATATGGATGGATCACTCAGTCCGTGTGGAGTAATATCTACACTAGGGCTCAAAACTGGAACCCTCTCAAAGAAAAAACTACAAAGTATGGATGTAAATCCAAAATTTATCATTCACCTTTGTTTTCAATCCGTCAACTAGCTCTTCATGTTAGTCAACAATGAGTTACACTAGTAATAAATATTGGTTCTTAAACACTCCACCATGTAAAACATGAGTGACCTTGATGCCTGGTGCAATGAGGATGACCTCGAAATCCATGTGAGTACAAGCACAATGATCTTTAAACTCAGGTTCTCAATCACCTTGATAGGGAGTTGGATCCCTACTTTATATGTGCCTGCAACATAGTGGGTGGAAATGTACACCTCCATAGTCACACCACCCCTAACCCTCATGCCTTTAGATTCAATACCTCTCCCCGGCGAGGCAATCCTATGATAAAGTATATATCGCCCACTTCAATCCTCAATGCTTTCCCATTGAGATTGAAGGAATTTGTCTTTGATCCTAGTGGTTTACCAGTAACTAGAGTAACCTCACTTGAGCCCTCATTCCTTTGAGAGCCCAAAATTTATAAATGACACATCATTTTAAATCTTGTTGGGCCCTTTAATCTCTTCCCATGGTTTCATCTATCTCCTCATACTCCCTTTCCCTCCATTAAATAAACATCCTGCAAAGGAGAAACCATTTTTTGAGTTAAAACCCTTTCAAAATATTGTTCACGGACTTGTATGTAGGATAACTTGATAAAAATAGTGTATATGGATTCATATACATGTACATGCTTCACTTTTCCTGTGTATATGGGGTCGTATACACGACCCAATGATCTGTCACCCGCGTACACCCTAGTTTCCATGTAACACCCTCTAATACTAAAAAATGGGGCCTAAAACTGAAATTTAAACCATTGAAATTGAAGGAGAGGGGATGGGAACTTACTTGGTCCATAGAGTTATTGATTTTGTTGATCGTGTCTCCCACAATCGACACTTGAAGATCATGGGAAAAATGCCCTAAAATGCACTGTGTGGGTGAAAAAACTCAAATGGTATGGTAAAATGTTCTATTTTTACTATTACTAGAAAACTTTTACCCACTTTCTATAGTTCCTTTCTATTTTTTGACCTTATTGACAAATAACGTAGTGGAAAGACATGGGTTTTAGTGGTTTTGTCAAAGATTTTTTTTACGGTTTCTAGCGTCGTACTGCTCGTTCATGCCTTCGGCAGGTGTATTCTTTCATTGGCATATAGGATAGGTTTTTACTCCATTTTTCATTCTTTCATCATCCTATGACCATGATCCATACACCCTAGGTACACACCCATTTATTAGCGACACAAAACCTTTTCACTACTACTAGAAGTGTCATTATTAAGTGGTAGAGGCTTACCAAACATGGGTGCCCTATTTAGAACCTTTGTGCCATTTGGTTCCCATACAGAAGTTATTCCATAGGACCAGGAGTTCCTTATAGTCCCAATATGACTTTGCATTCGAACCTAATTTTCTTAATCACAAGCATTATGACCATTACCTATGGAACTTCCCCCGAGTCTTGGTTAAGCTCTTTTCTGACTCCCGAAAAATGGAAATATTGTTGAGTGAGCTTGCCTCTTTCACACTCATTAAATGGTTTTGAAAGGATGTCTATTTGGTATAAGTTTAATCCTTTTTCGAACCAAGTAGAATACCTACAAAAAAGGAACACTCTAGTTACCATTGGCTAGAAGAGTTCTCCTGGGTATTATTTTATACATTTTCGGGCCTAGGGGACTAAATCTACAAAAAAAGATTTTTTTTGGAGTTAAGTTGTAATTGCATTCCATCATCCTTCTTGCATTATTGATCCTATTTTCAGATCCCACTTTCTCATTATAAGCCTCTTACCTCAACAATTTGCATCACTAGCCAAACAATTCCTTCCATATATCCTTTGCAGCTTGACACCATGTACCCTTAGAGGAAATATTCTCTCGAGTGTCCGTGCCTCACATGAAATTCCTTGAATTGTGCATAGGCATGTGTTGGACACACCTACAACACTTAGAGGGGGGGTGAATGAGTGCGGGGCTCTTTTTACCAAAACTTCCCTCTTTCACAAAATTCATTAGTTAGCATTCAACATTTTACTCATTACTCATTGTTTTCATTTATAACCAGTTATATGTGAACACATATCATAAACATACATCAGAAATATATCATCAACAAGTCATCACCACAAGGAACACAAAGAACACAAGATGTATGTACAATTTTCTTTTTATTTCAGACTACAATCCTTGGGGTTTTTTAGCAACAACTGAATAGAGTACAGCTCTACAAGAGAACCAACCTATCATGAAAGACTCAACTTACACACTCAGCACCAAATGAGATGAGGCAACCTTCCTCAACACATATCAATCTGTAACAGGTACATGACCTGTCAGTAGTGCAGCTCGCGTGTGTACGCACCCTAGCTCACTATAGCATGCATGTGTACACGACCAGTGTATACAACAACCTGCATATATCTTATAAGCTATTAGGCTTTTTCCTTCGAGATCAACTCAGATCCTATGCAACCAATTCATCATTCTCTTATGTCTCTCACTGTCCAAACTGACCACCAACCAGTTACAACACATCCAAGCTCTCCAATAGCTTATTCATGCTCCACAACCAATCAATATGTATGGTACTCAATCATGCATAAGTAATCAACATACTATAGCCATCATATTAGTACTGAATCATGAGATTGCTACTCATTCCATCAACCAACATAAACCACATCATAGAAGCCATACCAAGAATGCCCTAAGAATTCAAAACACAACAAACAATAGTATCCATCAAGGTAATAATGCAACCATACCAGTGTCTCAGTGACAGATATGAGCCCATAGAATACAAATATGGAACTTGCTTCAGTCTTCAACTGCTAGTCATCAACTCAAATACACATCTCCATTATTTTATCCATTTTACATGCCTTGTCCTCATACAACCCACGTATGTACGCGTCCAGGCCCATTACAACCCGCGTACACCTCAGAAACTAGGGTTTCTGAAGCTCTGAGACTTTTGCCATCAAGATCTCCGATATTTCCGAAACATTGATGCGTTCATGATATCCTCCTCATGCCCTCTTTCTCAGAATATATCTTCAATCATGCTCAAGACATCCACACCAAAGATACTCTCACAAGAAGCTCTCACAAGAAGCTCTCCATCAATACTCCAAAAGATATTCTCATAAGAAGCTTTCCATTGATCCACAAAAAGGATGATGTGCAAGAGTCCATAGCTATATTATTTATACTTTCGTCCTCTAGGTCACTTAACCCATTTCTAGGTCACTTAACCTATTTTCCTTATTTTAGGGTTAACCATTTTCCATAAATAGAAAGTTCTCTAATATTTACCATTTAAATAATCTTTCTTGATTTTGTCACTTCTCTTTATTATTTAAATAATCCACCTTGACTTTGTCACTTTACTTTATCATTTAAATAATGATTTCAAGTCTTTTATGTCACTTTGACTTCTTTGACCTTGGGGGCTTCAAGCCTTCATATGGGGGTCCTCCAACTTTGTAAGGACGTAACTCTCAAACTGTGAGGAGTTATGTGAATTTCCACGTACCACCGAAAATGGCATGAAAAGCACTATCCATCTAGGATAGTTTCACCAACAATTTCCTTGATATTGATCTCATTATTCCACATACAATCATGGGTCCTCCAACCATTCTTCTAGGATAACTCAATCCACAAAGCATCTTCTCGTGAGGGATTTCACCATAAGGGGACTACTTTGGAGTTCATCCATTTGTGCACCTTATCAATCATTATAAGACAATAATGAGCCATCTATACATTTTTCAACAATGCATCATATACCAATGAAACTACATCGATCCATCTTCATCATGTATCAATGACAACTCATTGATCCATCTTCATCAATTGGTTTCCACTTGACACCTATCATTCTCATCAAGGATAATACATATCAATAATCAGTCAATCAAACAATCACTTTACATCAATCAATGACATCAATCAATCAAAACATTGGCATCAATGACAACATGATCCAACAATCCCCCCCTTTGGCATTGATGGAAATACCAACATTGATGTCAACAC
>SNQJ01S0014175.1:86021-120392 GCA_010110895.2 Picea sitchensis
CTTTTTATTACAGACTACAATCCTTGGGGTTTTTCAACAACAACTGAATAGAGTAAAACTCTACAAGAGCACCAGCTCTATCATGCAAGACTTGGCTTACACACTCAACACCAACTGAGATGAGGCAACAATCCTCAACAAATATCAATCTGCAACAAGTACGCAACCTGTCAGTAGTGCAGCCCGTATGTGTACGTGCCCTGGCTCACTACAGCCTGCGTGTGTACACGGCCAGTGTATACAACATCCAACGTATATATTGTGAGCTATTAGGGTTTATCCTTCAAGATCAACTCAGATCCTCTACAACCAATTCATCATTCTCTTATGTCTCTCACTATCCAAACTAACCACCATCCAATCACAACACATCCAATATCTTATTCATGCTCCACAACCAATCAATATGTATTCTATTCAATCATTCATAAGTAATCAACATACTATAGCCAACATATCAGTACTGAATCATAAGAGTTATACTCATTCCATCAACAACCATAAACCACATCATAGTAGCCATACCAAGAATGCCCTAAGCATTCACAACACAACAAAAAATAGTATCCATCAAGGCAATAATGCAACCATACCAATGTCTTAGTGATAGATCTGAGCCCATAGAATACAGATATGGAACTTGCTTTAGTCTTCAATAGCCAGTCATCATCTCAAATACACATCTCCATGATTTTATCCATTGTACGTGCCTTGTCCTCATACAACCCACGTATGTATGCGCCCAGGCCCATTACAGCCCGTGTACACCTCAAAAACTAGGGTTTTAGAAGCTCCAAGACTTTTTCCGTCAAGATCTCCGCTATTGTCGAAACATTTATGCGTTCATGAAATCCTCCTCATGCTCTCTTTCTCAGAATAGATCTTCAATCATGCTCAAGAGATCCACACCAAAGATTCTCTCACAAGAAGCTCTCACAAGAAGCTCTCCATCAATACTCCAACATATATTATCACAAGAACCTTTCCATTGATCCACAAAAAGGATGATGTGAAAGCGTTCATAGCTATCTTATTTATACTTTCATCCTCTAGGTCACTTAACCCATTTCTAGGTCACTTAACCTATTTTCCTTATTTTAGGGTTAACCACTTTCCATAAATAGAAAGTTCTCCAATATTTATCATTTAAATAATCTTTCTTGATTTTGTCACTTCTCTTTATTATTTAAATAATCCACCTTGACTTGTCTCTTTACTTTATCATTTAAATAATGATTTCTTCTTTTAGGTCACTTTTACTTCTTTGACCTTGGGGGCTTCAAGCCTTCATATGGGGGTCCTCCAACTTTGTAAGGCCATAACTCTCAAACTATGAGGAGTTATGTGACTTTCCACATACCACCAGAAATGACATGACAAGAATTATCCATATAGGATAGTTTCACCAAAAATTTCATTGATATTCATCTCATTATTCCACATACAAGCATGGATCCTCCAACCATTCTTCTAGGATAACTCAATCCACAAAGCGTCTTCCTGTGAGGGCTTTCACCATAAGGGGACCACTTTGGATTTCATCCATTTGTGCACCTTATCAGGCATGATAAGACAATAATGAGTCATCTATACATTTTTCAACAATGCATCATATACCAATGAAACTACATCGATCCATCTTCATCATGTATTAATGACAACTCGTTGATCCATCTTCATCAATTGGTTTCCAATTGACATCTATCATTCTCATCAAGGATAATACATATTATCATCAATCAATCACACAATCACTTGACATCAATCAATCAAACCATTGGCATCAATGACAACATGATCCAACAATATGTTCCACTGATTGAAACTAGATTCTTACTCGTGACACGCGTTTCCTCTCCTGTATCATAGAATTTATTTGCCTATGAAAATACGCAAAAAAAGACGAACGAGAAAATAATGTTATCTCATATTGGCAGCAGTCGTGTTGCCTTTGAACAAAGCACAAATTTTTGAGTCCATTTTCATCCAAATTTTGGGTTTAGCATGAACTTAGGAAGTTGATCTCGTTACTTAGATTTTAATCCTCCGACTGGTTATTATTCCAGTCCCTATAGAGAGTTTGTTGATGCCTCCTACATCACAATTTTTTATCATCAAATCTATGTTTCCTGAGTTGTCCATATGTCTCATTCTCTTGTTCAAAGGAAGTCTATAAGCATGTGTCAGTGATTTCTCATAACTCTTGACTTTGCATGTATGCCATACCCTCAACGTGTCTCAAAGTCACATGAAGTTGTTGTCCTATCATGCACCCTCATCCTACTTTCATTATGGGTAGGTAACCTCGAACCCAAAAGATGAAATTTCCTCATTGGTCATTGACTGGGGGGTTTCCCTTGTGTTCGACTGTAAGAAATCTATTCACACATTAGGATTCGTGTAGTGTCTTGGATTCTATTAGACTTATTGGTGTTTTCCTCACCTTTGTCAGCAATTTTCCTTATTGGATGTTATTCAGAGGGTCTCTTTCATGCACTACTTGCTTTTGGTGCATGCGAGGAATGGATAAGGTTGTTGGTTTGTGAACATCCTATTCATCCTAGATCCTCCTAATCATAAATATATTTGTTTTTACCTCATGTTGAATGATGATAGATGCCCTAATGCTCTCCTTTCAGCAGATCTCCTTCCATCGAATTCAACTCATCTATTCTGGAAATGAGACCTAGAGTCCTATCAATACCTAGAGGCTTGCAGTAATCAGTGGCAAGTTCTCCTACCATTGATAGTTGGGAATACATCAATGTCTCATGATCGATGGATTCTTCAAGTGCTCTAGATCAACACCCTTATTCACACTTGCAGAATGTACTTGGTGCCTTGATACCTACTTTCATTATCAATGGGTTATCTCATGTTTGTTAATGGTATACCTTAATGATCGGTAATCAAATGAAGTCCCATTGTGTTTGACCTCAACTCCTCTATTCACATGATGTAGACTTGCACCTTCGGTGGATAGTTTATAATACCTCTAGCTTATAGTAGCACCATTCCTCATCTGTTGTTGACTTTCATTGGACCACTACCTATATGAATTTAGTGATCATGGGAGATCAGATTGTACTCCATTATATACAAATATCTTCAGTTGATTTTGAGACTGGATTCCAATGTGCATTGTTCATGACTATGATAGCCTATGGAATATGTCCTCTTTGTATTTTCTATTCATGGTCATGAAAATCTATTTGATATATTTCCACATGGATCTGTAGTGTAATTTATATTGGAATCCATGTGTACAAAGTCATTATAGATTGTAATATTATTATGAGAAACTAGTACTTCTAGTTCCATCTTCATTACTCCAATTCTGGGAATTATAATGTATTTATGCCATCCCAGTCAATCCTCTGACTTGACACATGAAGGGGCATCTATTACAACAAATTTTTCCTCACTCCATGCAACATTATTCGATGGCCTTACATTACCCTATGCAGACTTGAAGTCCCTTTTTTGTTCATTCCAGAGCCAAAAATGCACATTTTTCTACATATATGCTCCTTATCAGTGATACAACAAGTGTATACACAGGTTTCTCCACTACATCCCTCGTACATCGGGTTTGGTGCTCAAAATTAAAATTATGTCTGATTTCCATGTCATGTCACGAGATCCATGATCCTTGACCTTCCATATACTGGAAAGACTCTGAATCATCCCTTCAGTTCCATTTGAAGGCTATAAATTGGCCATATAAAAGCCTTGAGAGAATTCAACAATTCAACTTTGAGAGAAAAGACACTTTGGAGAAATTTCACTTCATATTGAGTCTGCATCCCTTTGTCCTTGAAAGTCTGAACTTCTTTTGTTCACCCCCCAAGATCTTCCTTATTTGTGATGGAGAACCTCATTGAATTCTATATATGAGCTTTCCTTTGGTGGAGGATTGAAGTTGTGGAGGCCCATATGGAGGGAATTAGTTTCTCGGTTCTGATATGTGTCATTACAGAAGTTTTTCACCTATGTAATTTTGTTTATTATTTTAATAGAAATACTCTTTTCTTGTCCAACTGATATTCAATTATTTGAATTATTATTCCATGGGCGTATTTTTCATGTATGTTAATGGATTATGATAATTTATATGTTAATATTGTATATTGTCACCATATGCTTGCATATCTTGGATGTTGAGGACAAGTTGCAGGTATAAAGCTTTGGGTCGCGTGCTCAATGGTGGTCTTCTTTGAACGCTCAGACGAGGTAGGCTCTTAGCCTTGTCTTGTTATCATTTCATTCATATAGCATACTTAGGATTATATTTTATTTATGAGTTTCATTCCATCTGTTGTGGTTTACCCCTAGCCATAGAGATATTTTCCTCGTAACAACACCTATTGAGCACATTGAATATCTATTATTTTGTGAAAATTTTATTGCATGTACTCATTGATACATATGAATTTACACAAGTCTGAGATAGCAAAGGAGGGTTGACAAAGAAAGTTTATGAGTTGCAGAATCTGAGAGAACCCCTATATTTTTAGGTGTATGCGGGCTGCAGTGGCAGAAAGTGCACACATACATGAGTTGCAGTGGAGGATGACTTGTACATAAGCAGGCTATAGAAGACAATTTCACGTTCATCTGTAAATATCATAAAACATTGAGCATATGAGGGTGTCATGTCCCTAGAATTTGAAAGCAAGTTCCCAGTAATCTCTACAATGATCAGGTATAATACATCTATCTACAGATTCAAAAGGTATGCCATATTCTTATGTGTAGTTGGATATTGTTGTCTACATGAGATATGGTTTTGGGATATTGAGGATTTTCCCTAGAGAGGCTATTGGTTGTATATAACTTACTATATGAGCTAGATATACAAAAATGAAGTGTTGGTATGTCTTTTATTTATCATTGGTACATCTTGTTGGTTTTAGTGTTGAGGTATATCTTGTATTCCTTGATACATGGTTGAGGGATTTTGGTTGTGATGTGTTTTTGAAGTTGTTGGTTTAGTTTGAGACTACATATCAATGAGGGTTTGAATTCTAGTCCATGTGAGGGTTTATTACACATGATTATGATTGTATGCACATGTATGGAACATGACTAGAGAGACATAGATGCACATGTATGGAACATGACTGGAGAGACATAGATGCACATGGTTTAAGTGATATTCTTGTGATATTGGGTATGAGATCTATGTTATCATATTTGATCTATTGAAGATATTATTGGTATAGGTTATTGACATATGTTGGTACAGGTTATTGGTATAGGTTGATTACAGGTTATTGGTACATGTTTATTACAGGTTATTGGTACAGGTTGACTACAAGTTATTGGTACAGGTTGGTTACAGGTTGTTGGCACATATTGGTACATGTTTACAATGGTATATTTCACAGTGACAGTGTGGCATTGGTATCATCAATTATTTAACACTTATATTTCAGGGAGGTTGGACGGGGAAAGGATAGGTGGTTGTATCCACCTTCTAGTTTTAGCCAGAGAACATAGGGGGTTGTAGCCTCCTTCTAGTTGTAGCTAGATAATTGGGGATTTGGAGCTTCCCTCGGGTTGTAGCTTGAAAATATAGGGGGTTGGAGCCTCCTTCCAATCGTAGCTCGATAACTAAGTAAGTTAGTGATTCCAATGAATGTAATTCTTAAATACATATAAGAAAAATCATTTTGTGTTTTTCTCCCGCATTGAATTTTCATGTAAAAATATTGGTGTACTGTGTATGTGTATGATTTATTATTGTTCATGGTTTATTTAGTCTACACTTTTTGAATGATATTGGTAAATTGATCATAAATATAAGCAACACTTATATATTGTGGTTAAAAAGGATTATATTTCTCTATTAGTAATCCAACACATGTCCCCATTTTGGCCTCTTGATTAATTGTAATTTATTAGGTTAAGAATTCTTATACTTCAGAATGAATATTTCATTTATCATGCCAAGTTGGACTAGATAAATCCAAAACAATGTATGTCTATCTTATTTTAATTAATGGAGAAATGTTGAGAATTCTATTGAGTCACGAGAACATACATATACCATGATTCCACGAGCAGGGAATGGTGATGGGGTCTTGGGGTTTCACCTTGTCACTCTTGGCAAAACCATATTGCTAATGTTTTAATTTGAAACGGTTTCACTTATTTTCTCTCCAACACAATTCATTTAATGAGAAAAACTTGATTGGTTGAAATGTTTCCTTCTGACAATTATGGAAGCACAGGGTGGTGGTTGAGAAGTCTCTCAATAGAAAATGCATGGGATGGCCAAGAGTACCCACGTTGGAATTCACATATGACCTAATTTACATGGGAAAGATATACATAATGATATTTGGGAAGGGGGTGTGTAAGTGGTAGAGGGACTTATTTTTGGCATGTAGAGGAGAGAAGTGAGCTAAGTCATTATTGAGACAAACCAGTGAGAAAACTAGTAATTTTGAGCTAATGATTTTCATAGGGAACTCTCTAGTAATGTTGGAGCATGGGATTGTGAGTTAGGATCTTTTTGGGTGAATGTGAAAGCACTGTAAGGAGGCGATGCTTGAGGGACTATGTGGTAGTGAAGAGAGCTCACTCTTGTGCTATGTAGAGCCAATAAAGGGGTACTTAAAACTTGTGGGGTCCTCAGAACTCAACCAGGATATTCCATGAAAAATTCATCCCTTGAGAAGTTGTTAAATTACACATACTATATTAGATATTTTCCTAAAATTTACCCTGGTGGTATCATGGTTTGGCTAGGGGGTGACTAGTTGTAGAGATCACCAATGCAACTAAGCCTACGATTTGGTGGAAAACTGCTCACCCTCAGTGATTTTTTTGATAGCTTCAAGTTCAGATAAGTTCTCTCTTTATTCTCAACAATAGTTTATATTATTTCATTTTGTGAAATGTCGTTGCATTTTTGTTTGTGGAAAATCCTTCTTGGTTGTATATAATGAGTTTCTCCTATATTTTGTTCATAGAGAAATCATGTATTTGTAAATATGTTATTTTGCATGGGAATGAATTTATGGGTAAGGGAGGGATGCCCCTATAAACCTTGTTACAAAATTTAAAAAAGGATAGGCCATAAACGAGGTATACTCAGAGTATGTTGGTAATGGACTCAATATACAGGTTAAAACCTTGTACATGATATAATTAAGTAGATGGTAAGTGTGGTTGGGTATTAAAGGTAAAATTGTCCTTAAATCTATTAGAGATTAATGCCTCTAGTATAATGTTGTGAGAATGTCTCTTTCTCCCTCATTCCATGCAAACGAACTAAATTTTTGTAACTACATTTTTTCTTGGAAATAGGTCTATGTGAGAAAATGGCATAAGCAGTCTTCTCATCATGACAAATTTTATGAAGGTTGTATGTTTTCCTTATCCCCCTTTGCTGTTGAATTTCTTGTATGCATCTATGAGGTTGATTACCAAGTGCTCCTGATGGTTTGAATGAGCATGGTTGATGATGATTTTACTGATTGGATAAATTTGTGTGTGTGTGTGTGTGTGTTCCTACAGATCTACAGGGCCGTGACTTTTCCCCGATAGAAGACAAATGTTTGTTATGTTGAAAAAGGAATATATATGTCTTGACTTGAAAGGATAACTTGTAACAATAATTAAAATAATGTGTGTAAGAGAATATGATGTTTAAGATGAATTTTTTAGGTTATTGGTACCCCTAGACTCCAAGGCCTATATTGGAAGTACAGGTACATTTATTTTGAGGCACAAAACCATGGGATGCATAGCCATCCTCTTTGAGAAACTAAAAATAAGAGACTAGCCTTCCTCAATTATACCTATTCAATCCTATCTCAAGGCTTTAAGATCCCTTCTTTTTTTACTTTGGGAGAATTTAAGAGGACCTTGAAGAAGTGTGTTTCTTGGAGGATTACACTTAGGAAAAACATTGAATAATTTTGAGTAATTTTGAGGAAAACTTAAGTAAATTATGAGTGTTGCATGGAGTTTTTCTTCATTCCATACAACCCATATCGTATAAATAAATTTTTTGTCTGATAAAGTGGAGGCCACAGGACTAGGGGGATGCATGGAAGAGTTTGATTGGATTTCACTTCGAGGAAAATTTTGTGAGGTGTGACATATTGCACCCTAAAATTTTGTGTTGCAACACATTGCACCCTAAAAGATTTTCTGGCATGTAATATGAGGAAGAGCATGGAAAGGAAAATATTTGGACTAAATTTTTTCTTGTAGAGGCTTGGCTTATTGCATGAAGAGTATACTTCATGCGATACACCACACAGGACACATATTTCATGGAGTGAAATAAGGTTATCATGGAAAAGAAAAATTTCAAGGATGCAACACATTGCGAGGAGAAAAACTTCATAGTGATGTGATAAAGAGAGGGATAAATCCAAGTCATTACAAGAGAAAGGAAAGATAAAGGAGAAAAATTGTAGTGTTGCAACAAAGGAATTATTCATCTGACATGATGTATCAAAAAAATATAAAATTTATGCAATACACCTCATAAAGAAAACTTTTCATGTGATGCGATGACGAAAAGGGGAGCTCTATCGCATGAGGAAAGAAGTTCAAAATGTGGCATATTGCATGAATAAAAAATTCAAGTGTGACACAAAGTTTGGAGGATATGTGATAGGGTCGCAAGGGCTACCATTTCGCAACAATATAGGAAGAGATATGGAAAAGGAAGTGTGGCCTTTCGCATGGAAGAAAAACTTCTCCCATGCGACACACCACAAATGAAGAAATTTTCAAATGAAACCAGAAGGTTGGGGAAGATGCGATGTGGAACTTGGATGAAAAATTTCCCTATTGTGATAAACCAATGGAGAATAAATTGTCTTAGGAAGGGATATGTTTGAGGGATTCCCATACAACGCCATGTCAACTAGCACATGTAGGACCATGTACGGATGATGATGTGGAAAGAGAGAGAGAAAACCCTAATAGAAACTTCAATAGTCCATAACTTTGTACTCATATATTAGAATATAGAAAGATTACAATCATTTGAAATATCTCGATGAGTAGAACGAATTCATGAGCTCAAATGTGACCTTAAATTTGTGTACTTGGAGGAAAAAATTGATTACCCCACCTCCTTAATACTACTTAGGAGTTTGGGTATGTGATAAATGGTACCAAAGAAGTGGTTGAAACTTGATATTGTTATGGGACAAGAACCAACACAATAATAAAATAAATATTTCGTGATAAAATAACACTTATGGGTTAATTTGCTTGTTTTAGCACAAATGAAAAAGAATTCAATATTTAATGTGATTAGTGATAGACAAGTTATCAACATGGAAGAGGTATCAGATGATTGGGAGATTGAATCAGATGAAATAAGGAATGTTGAGACTTCCCCAGATATGGAAGAAACCCTAAGAATTATGAAATAAAAACTTCAAAGCTGCAGGGAAGACAATGAAAGACTAATTCAATCTCAAGAATAGAAAAATGAATTTAATGTTGTATTACTGCAAATTTTGTCTAAAATTAAAAATCACCTATATCAAGGACCATCCATGAGTAATGTAGGAATAAATACTCTAGGAAGAGGCACCATAGTACTAGAGAATAGACATATGGTGAAGAGATGTCAACAAACTCTTTCGACAAAGATACAATTACTCTTTACAAGGCATATAGAAATGTCATGAAACATGTTTCCCACAAGCATAAGAAGAAGAAGAAGTATTCCATAAATCCATTGCAGGAATAATTTAAGAAGTCTAAGCCACCCACTTTTTATGGTGAGGTAAATATTGGTGAAGAAGAGAAAGCATGGCTTCTAAGACTAAAAAATTATTTTCAGGTATGCGACTTCTCGAGAAACATGAAGGAAAGAGTAGCCATTTTTAACATGAATGGTCAAGCTTCTATTTGGTGGGAGGACCTCAAGAATGTGAAAAGTATTAGTTAAAGGAAAATCAAATTGAATCATTTTGAAAAGTATTTTAGGAAAAAATACCTATAAGAAAAGTACTATGAAGGTAATATCAAAGAGTTTCATGAACTAAATCTAGGATAGATGACCACAGAATAATATGTAAATATATTCCTAGAACTATTTTGATAGGTCCCATACATCCAAGATGAGAAGGTAAAGATTCAACGTTTTCTCAATGGGTTGCCTAAATCCTACCAAGATAGGATTGAATTTTACAAGCCAAAAAAATGTTGAGGAAACAATTCGGAAGGTGAAGAACTATTATGAACAAGTCAATTATAGACCAAATGATCCGGATTATTTTCGACACAAAATGAGATCGGATATATAATAAATAAATGCACAGAGATATCGCAGATATTCAATAATATAACAGAAATCTATTAGAGATTCAACCATAAACACAGATATACAGTAATACACGATTTCTATTAATTAAAGAAATGTACAGAGTCTGTAAAAAAATACAGAGTGAAAGACTCACTAGAATGGTGGTAGCTTATCTCTGAGAAGAGATGTGATGGCTACTCGCATTCGCAAGAATATGATTACAATGAGGCTCTGAAGGCCTTTTTACAAGAAGCAGGAATGCCAAAAACCCTAGACATCCAAAAACCTAACCCTAGGAGATGAAGCGCCCAAAAGTCATGTGGGCCCCATTTGGGTAAGTGAGTACATCAACTTCCCGGGGTCATAACTTTTGCATACAATCTCCGCTTTAGGCGTGTGATAGCTCGTTGGAAAGGTATCATAGAGGAGGTTCATTTTGGGGGATCAATAATTCCTTTGAATATCGTTGAGAACCTCGATCTCAAAAAACCTTCATTTGGGCCCTCAAAATGGTCCCGGAAGTTAAAACCTGCTAAAAATAGTAAATTGCCAAAATTGCCAGAAAACTGTTTTGAGCCATTTGGAAAAGGTGGGTGGCCATCGATATCCACTTGGATCAATCCTCCCTCCTTAGGAAGAAATGGTATCCATTTCATTGAGTTCTTGGGGGAGAGGGAAAAGCGTTTGTTGAATCTGCGTCTTGGTGAGCTATTTGTCTTGCTAGAGACGTCGCGCTGCTCAGTTTGTGGAAATATGTCACGAACCTGTTGAGGTTGAGGCTATTCAACAAGTCGAGATACATGAGAGGATGATGTGCAGAAGGAATCTTTTCACTTTGCTACAACCTTGTCGACCTATTTCTATTGGATATAAGGTGCTTGGGGAGGCTGTAGTGGTTGCAGTGTCCTTTTGTTCTCCTTTTGAACAGATTGTGAAGAAGCTGAATTTTGCAATATGAGATACTACCTTGCAGCACTTTTTAGGTGGAAAAGTAGTCGGAACTACCTCTGGTATTCTGTAGAGATGCCCCCCCAAAGTAACAATGACACTACGGGGTCGAGACTCATAAACAACATGGTGTCTCCACATATATGGTTGGCCCAAGAGAACATCACAGACATCCAATGGGGAAACATCACATAATGCCTCATCCTTGAAGAGTTGTATGTCGTATGACAATCAACACTATTGGCTGACACGAAGATCTCATCCTTACTGAAGCCACGCGATGTTGTATGGATGTGGGTGTGGTGTTGTCGACAATCCCAACTGTTTGACGACCTATGCTGAGATGAGGTTTTTCTGGCTTCCACTATCAACAATAAAATGCAACGGGGTCCCCTTTACCCACATCTGTGAATGAAAAAGGAACTCCCACTCTTCAGGATCTGGTGGTTCTTCTGGTTGAATTGCTATGGTCACGACAATAGCAGTGGGGTCTACGTCAATGATCTGTCCTTTACCAGTATTTTCATAATCATATTTTGAATCAGGGTTCATCTCCTTGTCTTTGATCTTGGCCACCAATGACTATTTTGAACAACATTCATCAGTGTTGTGCCAGGGGATTTTGTGGAAATCACACCATTTTTCGGTGTCCTTCTTTGTCTTCCCATGACCCTTCTTTTCCTGTGTCTTGGATTGGTTTTCGGGAGACTGTTTGTTAGGGTCATCTTTGTCATACTTTGGTTGTTGCGGATTTGTAGACCCGAATTCCCGTTTGTTCTGGTGCTTAAATTTGTGCTCAATTTTAACAGCATATTGATAAGCAACACTGAGTGATGAGATGTCCAGAAAATCCATTTCAGCTTGGATGTATCTGTGTAGAGCCCCACGGTATTTCAGAACCAAATGTTACTCGAAGTCTTTGATACCCAGATTGGTGCACAAGGTATGGAAGGTATTGGTGAACTCCATAACTTCTCGGCCCCTCTCTTGCCACAGTGTGGTCCAACTCATGTACTGGTCCTCATAGTTGCCAACATGGTAATACTATTCTTTTACTGCATCCACAAAAAAATCCCAAGTGGGATCGACCTCATATATTCCAGACTCCTCTGTGGAACTTTGGTCCCAGTAAGTTTCCCACCAATGTTTGACATGAGGGAGAGCTTTAAGGAGTGCGAAGGTGATCTTTTCTTTGTCGGAAAAATTGTGAACAAAATAGCCTTCTTGAGAAAAAAAATTGTGAACAAAGAAATAGCCTTCTAGCAGAGTTAACCATTTTTCTAGGGCTTCTGCATCTCTCTGTCCTTCAAATACAAGAATATAAAAATTAACTTGTACCTTGAAAGGCAAGGTGCCTCCAAAGTGGCCACTTGATGAAGATGTTCCTGATGCTATCAGCAGGTGTTGAAGGATGTGGGAAAAATTCTCCATCATTTCGTCCCTCTTTTGCGTGAGAGCTTGGTCAAGCAACAGATTGATAGGATCGTCTACTTCATCATTTTTCTTTTCTTCCACCATTGAGGGTTTCTTGGGTGTGCGAGAGAAATTTTCTTCAATATAGACAAGATCGAGACCCAACTTGATATAATCGGACCTCATTGGGGACATGCACTAAAAAAACGATCAAGAGCAACCTGCTCTGATACCACTGATCTGGATTATTTTCGGCATGAAATGAGATCGGAGATATAATAAAGAAATGCACAGAGATATCGCATATATTCAATAATATAACAGAAATGTATCAGAGATGCAACCATAAACATAGATATGCAGTAAAACATGATTTCTATTAATGAAAGAAATGTACAGAGACTGTAAAAAATACAGAGTGAAAGACTCGCTAGAATGGTGGCAGCTTATCTCTGAGAAGAAATGTGACGACTACTCGCATTCACAAGAAGATGATTAAAATGAGGGTCTGAAGGCCTTTTTACAATAAGAAGGAATGCCAAAAACCCTATACATCCAAAAACCTAACCCTAGGAGATGAAGCGCCCAAAAGTCACGTGGGTCCTGTTTGGGTAAGTGAGTACATCAACTTCTCGAGGTCGTCACTTTTGCATACGATCTCCGTTTTAGTCATGTGATAGCTCTTTGGAAAGGTATCGTCGAGGAGATTAATTTTGGGGGCTCAATCATGCCTTTGGCTATAATTTATAACCTCAATATTGAAAAACCTTCATTTGGGCCCTCAAAATGGCCCCATAAGTTAAAACCTGCTAAAAATAGTAAATTGCCAAAATTGCTGGAAAATTGTTTTGAGCCATTTGGAAAAGGTGGGTGGCCATCGATATCCACCTGGATCACCAAAATTCAACATTTCTTGGAAGGAAAAGAAAATGGATAAGGCTTATGTTAGGATCCGATCCTAACCCCTCTCCATGGGTCACTAGTTAGTAGGATATGTTTTCTATTTAATAAAGGTCAACATTAGTTAATAAGGCCTAATAGATAAAGAATAATAAGTCAATGTAAGAAGACCTAATAAAAGCTTCTGCTTCTAGAAATATCTTCCTCTAGAAGTTTCCTTAGAAGGTAGAAATAATATAAATAAGAGTGGGAGGTATTGGATATTTTGTCTTGGAGATTATTGTAATAGATATTTTCTCTGCTATAGACTTCCCCCTCGAAGAGGAAAGTGAACATTGCTATCATAATAAAGTTGATCTTCCTGGTGATTAGTCTGGTGTTATTCTAGTCTTCTTCTGATATTTTTCTGAATATATCATTATTATTTTGTCATTTCCTGCTAGATATTTTTGTTCTGCATCATATATTGTATCATGAACATTGCAAGTGGTATCAGATCTCTTTCTAGGGAAATATTTGTGGGCTAAATGTTTTTCAGGGTAGAGACGTATTCCGACATCTTTAAGCTACAAATATATGTCATTGCACGCATAAACTTGCAATTGAAGAGTCATATACGTAGGAAATGCAAGTGGTTCTTAAGCACACATATGTTGGCTACCCTTGTAACCCATGCTGGTACCCCTTTGAGTGGTAGTGCATCAGACAACACCTATATACAAAGCCATTTGTAGATAAACCGATCAATCACCTGACTGTTATAGTGTCACCAAGAACAACACTCAGGAAGTGACTCTCTAGTATCTGGGTAGTTGGGTAGTACGACTAAGGGTAAAGTCTAGCCTCCTTAGTTGGTGCCTTGAGATATTGGGAAAAACAATATTGTTGGACCCCACATGGAAAGTCCTTGAATATAGATTCCCTGCAAACCCTAACCCTTGGGAACATAACGAAAAAAGAAATGACAAGATCTATTATAGTGCAACCTCTCTATATGCATTGGGGTTGTGAAATTACTACATCTTTTTTCCTATTAAGAATTTTGGCATTCCACCTCTGCAGTATTATTTAGTTCGAAGTATAACTCTGCATGAGGATAAAAAAAAACAAAAAATGTATGGGCCTGCCAACACCCTTATTTGTGACCTATCCCATTTAATTCCTCTCTTCATTCTGATTGTAGTGGTACCCTTCAATTTTAACCCTTTTTTCCTGCGGACCCAACCCCCTTTGGGACTCCTTTCTTGAGACCTATCCCATTGGATTCCTCTCTTTGTCCTGATCACCCAGGTACTTATCAATTTTAAGCCCATTTTATCCATCCCGACACCTCCTCTTATACCTAATCCTTCACCAGTCCTACCATTCGCTCTTAGTCCCAAGAAACCTTGGAGGATAGAGTGTCCCACCTAGAACAATAAATTGACAACAACATAGCTTCCCTCCACAATGAATTCACCACAACGCTTGACCAACAATACAACAAATTGGTGTAACTCTTCAGGGGTAAGAATGTTGAACCAAATCCATAAGAACTTCATTCTTCTCATTATGAACATATTGTTGGGGTAAGAAAAAGGTATAGATATTCTCCTTGTTACTTTGGTTTATGATATATTCTTTGCTGACTTTTCTATTTGTTTGAAGTAATTAGGGAAGAAAATGATTAAAAATATTTTGGAAATAATATTAAATGATATTAGATATTTTCCAAACTTTGGGTTTGAATTGTTTTGATTTTATGCAGAAATGGACAATTTTGGTTAATTGAGGATAATCAAGAAGATCATGAAGATGCGCAGACCATTGAAGACTAAAGAAATCAGGCACAAAACGGTTCAAAGGAAGATTGATTTTTATCTTTAAATCTTCATAAATAGTAAAATCAATCACGAGGATCTCTCGATCCTCGGGATAGCTTAATTCACTTGTCTTATTGTAATATATAAAGAAGAGTGAACGATATAGAGTATATACCAGAATTCCAATCTCTTAATTATTGATACTCTGTACATCAATCCAGTTGTAAATGATTTATCAATTATGGAATTAATGGAAGTTTCGAGTGTTTTGACCATTTCCACGTACTGAGTTTTTCATAATAGTATTGTCTGAAGACCATGGGCATAGTCGACAGGAGCTACTGTCTTATCTATAATTTTATCAATTCTGTGGGTTGATATTTCCTTCAACAATTAGACTAGATTCATTAATGCGTTGTTTCTATTATGAATTGATTGTCTCATTCCATTCGCAGATAGTAGATGTTCTATTTGGAAATTATCGATTGTTGTTCCATTACTGATTGTTTTCAATTTATCATTTGTTGTTCCTTTCATTACGTTCACATTTGTTGTTCCTTATTAAATATCAGTAGATCGTTGTTCCTTTAAAATAGGTTAATTAATCATTGTTCTTTAAAAGATTGAATCATTGGCATTCTTGTACATTAAATTGATGTTTCTGGATAGATGAATGAGTTGAGTAATTAATTGATGTTTCTTTTCATGGTGTGTTATTGCTCAGAATATATTGCATGTTGATTGAGTTGTTAGTTTTCGATTTTGTAGTTAGTGTGTGAAGATCTTGATTGTTACAGTAATTTAGATGAATCCATATTTATTGTAAACGAACTATCTACACGATTCAAACCTATACAACTTATCTGCATAGATTTTGCTGACAATCTTGAGAGAAAAGATTAATCCTCGGTTGATAAAATTAATGTCAGACTATGGTTGTTTTTAGGACATCTTTAGAGCCCAAAATTTTGGCGTCGTTGGTGGGGATATTGTCAAGGATAGTATAGGTTGCGTCTCTGAAAGGATGAGGTATTAAAAACAGAAGGTAAGAACCTATGCAAACAACAAGTAAAATCTTTGTGCTAAAACCTACCTTCAGTTGATGCATAGAGGTTACCTAGGTGCATATAAGTTACGCCATTGTGTATGACTAAGAAGAAATAAACTGAAAAACAAAAAACCTTACCAAAAACTACAAAATCCCATGGCTCGGTGACCCCTGGAAGGAGCACTTTTATAGATGAAATTATTCAAAAGGATGAATCTCAAGCCTCGGTTGGACATCAAAAAGGTTCTACCTAAGTCCCTCAAGTAGTAAATTCACCAATAGCAGCTCATGCTGAGGTTCATAGCGGAACTGGAGGAACTCAACAAAGTTTCCAAAGTACACACAATCCACTTTTCAGTCCTTTAGACAAGGGAAATTATTGTAATTTAAGAGAAGGAGAAGGGGACACTAGTGGAGTTGTTGAGGAAAACCCACAACCACCTAAATTTGGATCTCCTGTGATTTTGGCAGGAGAAGGAACACCTAAAATCCTAGACATAGGTAGCGTCGAAAAACCTTGTAAGGGACCAAGTAATCATCCACCCCGAGTAGAAAACCTAGACCAAGAAATCCCTGAGGATTGTTGGCACATTTTTGACCAAATAGAACAACAAAA
Organism: Picea sitchensis; assembly: GCA_010110895.2. Classification (NCBI taxonomy): domain Eukaryota; kingdom Viridiplantae; phylum Streptophyta; class Pinopsida; order Pinales; family Pinaceae; genus Picea; species Picea sitchensis. The sequence goes on from SNQJ01S0014175.1 coordinate 103,040, forward strand.
TCAGTTACGACTCTAGAACCAAACTACCACTTTGGAATATTCTATAGTTGATCTAGTTTCTAATGCCCCAATGAAAGACATTCCACTATAGAATCTTCCAACCTTCAATGGATTGATCCCAGAGGACCCTGACACACTCTTATTCGAATTTGATGTCCTGTGTAGACGCTATGACTATACCTCCAAACCCCAGAAACTAAAGATACTTCCTTCCACTTTGAAAGGAGCAGCTTTAAGATGGTTTATGGGACTAGGGTGAGGAACTATAAATTCATGGGATGAAATGAAACACGCCTTCCTTATGAAATATCAAGACTATTGTAGAACCAGGGATTTAAAGGATGAAATATTTAAAATGGTTGCAAAATAAAATGAAACACTAGAGGAATATGTTGAAATATTTCAATATAACCTGTAGAGATCACCTTATAGTACACTACCAGTTGAGGTACTTAAAGCCACTCTAATAAAAGGTATGAAGGATGAATGGGTAGAGATGTTAAATTTGATGGGAAAAGGCGATATTTATCAAGAAACGTATGCTGAAATTGTTCAATTGTGTATCAACTTTTCACGCGGTAGTACATGAACTATATCAGGATTACGAGGCCCCCATCACTAGAAATAGAAACATTACTAGTGGGAGTGTCACCCTAGTAGAAATTGACAATCTTTTGAAAAATTTTAAAACTGACATTTTGGGTACTTTAACTACGCAATTGGATGTTCTCCAGGTTAAACAGAGATAGGAAAAATAAAAACAATCGTTGGATATATTTTTTCCACGGTGCAGGAAGAAACATATTCCACAGGAATGTCCTTTAGACATGGTTCGAACCTGTGCTATCTGTGCCAAATATCATGCGACAGAACAATGTCCATCGCTTCCAGGACTAAAGGCCATCTTTAAAGAAGCAGAAGAAGAAACAAAATTGGTATACCTAATGGATCAGCGTCGCCAATGGTAGGCTCGTCCCCTAGGTATGCTACAAGATCCTTCTTCTTTCTTTTCTGGAAAATATAATCAACAACATAATCCTATAAATACATGGCAGGGCCAACCATTTGTTAACCCCACCTTGCAGTCCCAACAATATCCTATTGTACCTTGGCCAAATCAATCGATTTCCACTCCTACTTGGCCCAACCTATAGTACTTTACCCCATTTTGGAAGAATTCAAATAATAGTCCCTATCCTTCACAATGGACTAGCACAACTGCCCAAGCTCCTAACTGGAATCAAAACTGGAAACACCCCATGGGATTGACCAATAAAACTATGGGAATGGTTCCTCAAGCTCAACCCACTTTGCAAGCTCCACTTCAATTGCCCCAAAATCCCCAACCTCAAATATGCCCCCAACTACCAACTCAACCCAACCTGAATCCTAGTAACAGACCAATCTAACTCGTGCAAATTGTCCAGAATTTGGAAGGTGAAACAAACTCTGTAGGATGCAACGATCTTCGGTTAAGGTTGGGGCGTGTAGTTTCTTCTGAGGAAAATAGTATTCATCAAAAACAAGAGAACGAGAATAATAGACAACCAACAATAAACCCATCGATTGTGGTTATAACAAAAGAAGCAGAGCAGGGGGGAAAACACAGTCGAGAAACCAAATCCTGATAAAGATGTAATTTCTTCCCCTCCGTTCCCTGAAAGGCTAATAATAGTAAAACCGGATGTATATCCCAACTTTGATATCACCTGGGAACTAAAAAATCTATGTGTTAAAATCCCACTCCTACATGATTTACAAGATATTCCTATTTATGCGAAAACAATTAAATAATTATGTGGGAAAAAGCCCAGAAGGAAAACTAAGAATCCGTCAACTTTTCATGTGGTAGGAACTTTATCCGATCTTATTCTAGGCAAACAGGAGCCAGTTAAATACGCAGACCCAGGAAATCCCATGGTAACGGTTCAGATACATGGTTACTCTTTCCCAAATACACTGGTGGATTTGCGGGTAGACATCAATATTTTGACATCGAGACCTGTAACGTCCTGGGTATTACCTCCTATGAACCTAATTCAACTTGGTTAGAATTGGTTGATAGATCTGTGGTTAAACTAGTAGGCACATTACAAGACATAGTAGTCTCAGTCAACTCTTGGGAATACCCAGTTGATTTCCTAGTTATTAAACTAAGAATTAGACTAGATGGACACTCGTTAATATTAGGGCGACCGTGGCTAGAAACAACATATGCATACATAGGATGTTGCACAGGCAACATGACGATTCCTAGAGGAAGTGCTATAAATAACCTTATCTTGTATCCCCCAGTTAAACCAAGTCTTCGTGTCATACACCAACAATTGCAACAACCTAGATATCTGGAATAAAACATACGCCCTCCTCTCACACTAGAAGAATCTCTTGGGATAAAAAACCAACTAGAAGATGATGTGATCAACAACTTCATTAACATCCCAACTGTTATAGGCAACCCAACATGTCAAATGCTCAAAGTCATTTTAGATAATGAAGTGCAAGGATATCCTTTGGAATAATTGATGGAGAAACATATTCCCACTACTAATGTCCATAACAACATTGCATATGAAATTGCACCAGGAAGATTTATGAATATTAACGCCAATTTGAATGACCAACAACAACAAAAATTAATCCATATCCTTTCTAAATATCAATAGGATTTTTCCTGGGAATAATATGACATGAAGGGCATCTACCCCCAACTATGTACACATCATATCTATATCGAAAAAGATACCCAACCCATCTGACATCCCTAACGAAGGTTAAACCCTCATCTCAGGGACATTGTCAAAGAAGAATTACAAAAACTGTTGGATGTAGATTTCATATATCCTATTTCAGACAACCAGTGGGTCTCCCCACTGGTAATCGTCCCTAAAAAGAATGGTAAATGATGAATCTGTGTAGACTACAAAGAACTCAATAAATATACCCAGAAGGACCATTTCCCCCTACCTTTTATAGATCAGGTCCTTGATACTTTAGCATGGAAGCATTTTTTCTCTTTCCTAGATGGATTTAGCGGTTATATTCAGATTCAGATTGCTTCGAAAGACTAGGATACAACTACATTTACATGTCCTCGGGGTACCTTTTCATATCGAGTATTACCTTTTGGGTTATGTAATGCTCCAACTACATTCCAGAGATCTATTTTGAGCATCTTTTCTGATTTAATTAATGAAGGACTCAAGGTTTACATGGGAGATTTTACCCCTTATGAAACTAACTTTGATAAGGTTTTAAGTAATCTAGAGAAGGTACTGGAACGATGCATTTCTACTAGGTTGTTTTTGAGTCATGAGAAATGTCATATGATGATGACTGAAGGTGTGGTACTAGGACACTATGTTTCTGTAGATGGAATCAAGGTAGACCCAACAAAGATAGAGGTAATCCTTAAATTACCTACACCCCGTACACAGACCGAGGTACATAGTTTCCTTGGTTATGCAAGGTATTATTGTAGATTCATATAAAATATTTCAAGAATAGTTTCACCTTTACATGCTTTAACTGGTAATGTGGAATTTTAGTGGTCTGATAAGTGTGATGATGCATTTGCAGAGCTTAAAAGGTTAATTTCAACAACACCGATGATGAGAGGACTAGACTGGAATTTATCATTCCACATCTCTTCAGATGCATCAGATGTCGTTATAGGCGTTGTCCTTGGACAAGAAGAAGAAAATAATCCTTATGTTATTTACTTTATTAGAAAAAATCTTACCCCTACTGAATTAATTTACATAGCAACAAAAAAAGAATTTTTAGTTGTTATACATGCTATTAATAATTTTCGACATTACATAATAGGATATCCAATGTTTTTGTATATTGATCACTCTTCCATTAGATATTTATCCAACAAACCAATTACTAATGGACGGGTTACTCGGTGGCTGTTGTTGTTGCAGGAATTCAACATCACCATTAAGGACCGATTGGGAAGAGAAAATCTTGTTGCATATTTTTTGTCTCATATACCCAAGACAAATAACTCTTTGACAGTCGAAGACCAATTTCCAGATGAACATTTTTTCGTTGTAACTATTAATATGCCTTGGTACACTGATGTGGTGAATTATTTGGCAGTTGGGAAATTTCCAACACACCTGTCATCAAGAGAAAGGAAATTAATTGTTCAGCGTAGTGAACAGTTCACCTAGATTGGTGGATATATTTTCCACATAGGGTCTGATCTTCAGATCCAAAGATGTATCAGATAGGATGAAATTCATGATGTCTTGAAGGCATGTCACGATGAGCCATATGGAAGACACTTTGCAGACCGCGAGACTATGCATAAGGTTCTACAGATGGGTTATTATTGGACCTTTATATTTAAATACACAAATAAGTATGTATAGACATGTGACAGATATCAGAGGATGGGTCGACTAGGAAAGGCTGATGAAATTCCCCTACAACCAAAAGTGGTGGTGGAACCTTTCGAGAGATGGGCACTAGATTTTGTTGGCCCCTTTAACCAAAAATCAAACTAAAAATCTTATATACTAGTTGCAATAGACTATATGACCAATTGGGTAGAAGTAGTAGCCTTGCCAAATGCAACTGAGGAAGCAGTCATTAAATTTATTTTTGAACTATTTGTACGCTATGGATTACCCGGGGAAGTAATCACAGACGGAGGGTCGCAATTTACAGCACATAAAATATCATCCACTCTACGCAATTATCACATTAAACATAGGGTTACCTCCCCATACCACCCCCAGGAAAATGGACAAGTGGAAAGTACAAATAATGTCTTGGAGGCAATATTGACAAAAATAGTCTCGACAAACCATCAAAATTGGGTAGCCGAGCTTCCAAATGCCTTATGGGCCTATCACACGACATGGTGTAACACTAGTGGCTACTCTCATCACCTATTATTTGGTAAAGAACCAATATTTCCAATTGAATTTGAGATCAAGACTCTAAAAATGGCCCTGGAAATTAGACTGGACCTTACAGAAGCACACATGCAGCGCATATAGCAGCTCAATGAGTTAGATGAAGCATGCTTATTTTCCCTTCAACACACAGTTGTTATTCAGCAACAAAGAGTTAGGTGGCATGGCAAGCATATCAAGAAGAAATCATTACAGAAAGGTGATTGGGCGCTTCTTCATGATTCCATATTTCAAGATTTCCCCGGGAAGTTGCAAACAAGGTGGCTAGGACCATATGAAATCAAGGAAGTCCATGATAATGGCACTGTCACTTTAGTTACCATCGATGGGTATGGTTCTCCTTTTCTGGTAAATGGACATCAACTACATCTCTACCATAAGCTGCTTTCAAACGAATCATTTCACCAAGAAGTAAGTAATGATCCTACTGTTCATATTTTAGCTGGCTGGGAAGGTAACCCAACAGCTTCAACTCCATGAAATTTTTGTTTTTCCAGCACTATACATACTGTATATATTTTTCTTTGAATATTTGATTGAGCTTTTAAGTTTTTTAATTTTTAGGGAAGTCAATATAAAGAGATTTTGAGAACAAAGACTAGAAAGGGTATAAAATATGATTGTAATGAGAATATAATTAGCACTCTTTTCTTTTCTTTATTTTAACTATTACATATCCTTCAAATTCAAACTCCAAATTTCTCTTGTTGAAATTTGAAAAATTCATCGAATATAAACCTTGTTTTTATACAGGAGATGAATATGTCATGTTTCGCAGCAAAATTCAGACAATTACACTAAAAAGATGTGCGGTTGTGACTATAGTAAATAGAAATGAATGCATGACACTATAAACCATCTGATATATGTTACCCCCCTTGATCATTGAGTGAACCTACTTGTAAAATTGTGAAATGAATTAAGTTGATGACTAATCAATCCTATATTTGCTAGAACAAAATTTCTTCATGTGGGAGGTATCTAATTAATTAATTAGATGGTTCAATTTGAATATCATCATCATCTTCCTAAAACTCCAGTTTTCGTTCCCTTGGTTGTGATTGTTGTTCCCTTTGTGGGTAACGTTGTTCATTCAAAATTAACATTTGTCGTTCCCTTGGTTATGATTGATGTTTCCTTTGCGGGTAATTTCATTCATTCAAACGTAACAACTTTCGTTCCCTTTGTTGTGATTCATGTTCCCTTTGCGGGTAATGTTGTTCATTCGAAAGTAACAGTTTTCATTCCCTTTGTTGTGATTGTTGTTCCCTTTGCGAGTAATGTCGTTCATTCGAACGTAACAACTGTCGTTCCCTTTATATATATATATATATATAAAAGAAATGAGAAAACCTTCTCTCAAAAAGGATAGGGGGTCTCATCATGAGCCAACCTACCATGATCATAAGATATTGACATAAGTGACATTCCCACTATGGCTACCACACCACAGAAATGGCCTTTGGAATTTAGGGTTAAAGGAAAAGAGGTCTCATCACGAGCTAGCTTGTTCACTTTGTTACGATCTAGTGAGTGGCATTATTGTTATATGGCTACCAAACTAGGATAGTGGCCTTTTTTGGAAAAGACTATTCAAATTATTTATTGAGGATACTGGCTCATCTATGGGTTAAATGGAAACCCTGTCAAGGCTATGGATGCCTATTGGCAACAATGACTTTTCCTGTGGTATTGAAGTTTATATTAATTCGCCAAGTTTTTATTGTGCTCATAGATTTCGTTTCTTTAATAAGAGGCTATCATTCTTGCTATATTCAAAACAAGGGAGGGTAAAAAAAATATGACGAGTGGCATACTTATAAAATTTGGACATATTAGGAATATTCAGAATTTCTTCCTTAACACTTTGATATTGGTATTTGGGCGTGCTCTTTCCACAAAAGATATGATTATCGTTCATGATTAATATTAAGTTTATTTGTAGATTATTAACGGTTGTTCTACCCATTGGCAGTGGTGTAATAATTAATCCATCACTTCACTGATCGTCATTAATGCATTCACACATGCGATCAATCGAGGTTGACCTTTCACTCATTAGGGGGTGGAAATTTTGCACGAGTATCGATAAGCCATAATGATTACATATAATGGGAAATTACATAATTTTTTTATATATACCATTGTTGTTATGTAACTTTTACCATTTATGGTAACTTTCTTTTACATGCTGGTCTAAAAAGTTTCACAGGTGGGAACGATAGTTGTGCTGATTTTCTTGCAGAAAATATGGGTGGCCAAATTATTCGCCATGAACCTACACTGTTGTGAGTTACTTAGAAGGCTAGGGAAATTATAAACCATTTAGGGTGGACACAGTATTTTAACAGGCTGCAGGGATTTGATACAAATGTTGTGTTGGCATTCCTCCAAAATCTACAGGGGGAAATATCAATAATTTGGGGCATACAAATACCAGTCATTGATGTCATCATATCTGAGGTTACAGGCTTTCCAAATGAAGGAACAAAATGAACTGGTAAATACATATCACTCTAGGAAGTTGTAGAATCCTTTGCAGAACTAGGGGAGGAATTTGAAAAGAAAGGAAAAGGCCTAAACCCCACTTCTCTTAGTGAATCTTGGAGGTAGTTAACAGACGTGGTGCAAAAATACATTACATGTGATGAATGATATGACGTGGTTAAACCTCACCACCTCAAGCTGTTGGCAGTGTTAAAACAACGGTTAGTATTAAATCTGTCATTTTGTTTTAATAGCATTTTGCATGAGGTCGCTGGAAGAACTCAAAAAGCTAAAGACCCTGCTAACGTAATCAATCATCATGGGATAGTAAAATTAATAGTAGTTAGGGCCTTAAAGCATGAAAAAATAATGTGGGAATACCTAATTGAGCTTGATAAACCTTTATAATTAGAGAAACCAGAAGTTCCCCAGTCAGAAATCCACCTTGAAATTCCTCCACAAGGAATTGAGGTAGTCCAACCAGAGGGGGATAGTGCTCAAATAGAAATACCAGCCACCCATCCTAAAATTGAAACAAAACTTATTCAGTTGGCAGATGAGCAGTCAAAAGAAGAAACTTAGAGTATGTAAGCAGAAACATCAAAAAGGAAAAGAATAACTTATGTTCCTAAAACCCCCTTTGTTAAAATAAGAAAGGGTAGAAAGAAAAGACAACTTGAAAACACTCAAGAGACTGTGCAAATAGAAGAGCCATCACATGAAAACCCTGTAGAGAAGCAAGATGATTTCTTTGAAAGATATGAAGAGGAAATGGCCCAAGTGTTAGGAAATTTTGGAATGTATCTTATTGAAGATACATACGGACCAAAAGAACCCCAAGCTCCAACCTCTCCTCCTTAAAACTCTGTCTTTTATCATTCTGATATAGAGGTGCCATCCTCTCCTATGAGAGAATATCCTGATGTAGCAGAAAAACCAGAGCCTCAGTTTAAGGAGAGCGTTCCTTTAGAGCAACAAGAATTCCAAGAGGATACAGGGAATGAATTGCCAATTGATCAAGATTGTGAAGACCTTGAAATTCCCCTTGGAAATAAAGAAACATCAGAAGAAGGCGATAACCGAATCATAAAACTGGAACGTGAAAATAAGGCATTGAGGAGGAAGGTCAAGAAAATAAAGGTATTAAAACAAAAAGTTGGTAGATTAAAGGAAACAATTAGACAACTTAAGAAGCATTTGGAACAGTCTGACAAATCCTATAGGAAGAAGAAATCTAGGAGAGTTAGAATACAGGGAAGAAATCCACTTCCTAGAAGGGAAATTCATACTCACTCTGTTGAAACACAAACAATTTTTCATGCCCCCTTGGAATCAGCTGAAACACAAACTCAGACAGATTCTCCAGTAACAGCAGAAAAAGTTGTTCAGACTGAAGAGGTTTTTCATTCCTATGAATAGGATGCCACTATCAGAATATTGGAAGAAGAATTAGAACAGTCCCAATAGACCTTAACCCAATGATGAAATGAAATGATGACAGTAATAGAGCATCAGAAAATTGTCAAATGACTCTGATAAATGTCAACAACTGAAAATTAAACCTTTGTTGATCTCAGTAGAGAAAAAGAAAAGGTAAATAAGGTGCAGAGTCGGTTGGATGGAGCTTTGGAGAAAATCAAAAGTATTTTCTCTATTTATTTTGATATATTATCTTGCAGGGCCCCCGCTAATAATTATGCCCTATTTTTATTAGAACGATATATGTTATTAAAAGTGAAAACAATTAGGGAAGGAACACGTTCTGAGTTTTCCACTGTCTCTGATTTTGTTTCATGTTTCAAAGAACAAGATGATGTAGTAAAATACTTTGTGTGTGAATTGTATCTTCATAATTTCATTCTAGAAGAAACCAGAGATGATTACCCCAATGCATTCACCGGGGATACCCAGTTTCATGCCTTTTTATCTTTTGCCAAAAATCAACTTAGATGGGCCAAGGCACATAAGGTATTTATGAAAAGAGAAAATGGGCTAGACCTATGGTTCAAAGGAGAACCTTCTAAACCCTTTGACACCATTATGCAACATAGAGAATTTATGAAGAGGGAAAAGGTTGTGGAATTTTTAGTTCCCATCTATAGACATGTTGTATATTCAGGGCTGCAGTACTTTGGAGAAATTAGAGAAGAAGCCCTTTCTGCTGCCAAATTAAGATGGAGTGTCTCTTTAAATGAAATAAAAAATAGGGAACCATTTGGTTTTAGGAATTTTCAAGAAACTGCTCTCATATTAGAAAGGTATGCCAATATGATCATGGAAGCAGAACCTTCCTGGATTGGATGCAGGTACAAATCCCCCATTATTTGGTATCCTGCAGAGGGTTATCAAAGTGTTTATGAACTCCGTAAGAAAAAGGAAGAATATGGTTTTGAATAAATTAAAGGTAAGCATGGTTTCTAGAGGTCTAGAGAAGAGACCTCTCCACCCTACAATCTCACTACCTTGCATATGAACTCTCTTTTTGCACGAGGACATGCAAAAAGGTAAGATGGGGAGTCTGTTGGGGAAAGAAAAAGGTATAAATATTCTCCTTGTTACTTTAGTTTATGATATATTATTTGCTAACTTTTCTATTAGTTTGAAGTAATTAGGGAAGAAAATGATTAAAAAGCTTTTGGAAATAACATTAAATGATATTAGATATTTTCCAAACTTTGGGTTTGAATTGTTTTGGTTTTATGCAGAAATGGACAATTTTTGTTAATTGAGGATAATCAAGAAAATCATGAATATGCACATACCAATGAAGACTAAAGAAACCAGGCACAAAACAGTTCAAGGTAAAATTGTTTTTTATTTTGAAATCTTCATAAATAGTAAAAGAAATCCTGAGGATCTCTCGATCCTCAGGATAGCTTGATTCACTTGTCTTATTGTAATATATAAAGAAGAGTGAACGATAGAGAGGATATACAAGAATTCCGATCTCTTAATTATTTATACTCTGTACAACAACCCAATTGTAAATGATTTATGAATTATGGAATTAATGGAAGTTTCAAGTGCTTTGACCATTTCTGCATACTGAGTTTTTCACAATAGTAGCTTCTGAAGACTGTGGGCCCAGTCGATAAGAGCTATTGTCTTATCTGTAATTTTATCGACTATGTGGTAATTCTGTGGGTTGATATTTCCTTCAAAAGTTAGAATAGATTTATTAATGTGGTGTGTCTATTATGAATTGATTGTGTCATTCCATTTGCAGAGAGTAGATGTTCTATTTGGAAATTATTGATTGTTGTTCCATTATTGATTGCTGTCAATTTATCATTTGTTGTTCATTTCATTAAGTTCACTTTTGTTGTTCCTTCTTAAATCTCAATAGATCATTGTTCCTTTCAAATAGGTTAATTAATCACTGTTCTTTAAGAGATTGAATCATTGGTGTTCTTGTAGATTAAATTGATGTTTTTGGATAGATGAATGAGTTCAGTAATTAATTGATGTTTCTTTTCATGGTGTGTTATTGCTCAGAATATATTTCCTGTTGATTGATTTATTAGTTTCGGATTTTGTAGTTAGTGTTTGAAGAGATTGATTTTTACAGTAATTTAGATGAATCCATATTTACGGTAAACAAACTATCTACACAATTTAAACCTCTACAACTTATCTGCATAGATTTTGCTGACAATCTTGAGAGAAAAGACGAATCCTTGGTTGATAAAATCAATGTCAGACTAAGGTTTTCTTTAGGAAATCTTTAGAGCCCAACACATACTCAGTCCTCCTGCTCCCCTTGGGGTTCTCCACCTTCTTGGAATAATGTTCCTATTGGGTGAAAATATTGTTGTTTAATAAGTGCCCAATTGTTTAATTGTCAACCCGAGGAGTTCGTAGACTTATGAAGAACATGCAAAATATATGCAGGATTGAAGCTAAATTAACCTAATCCAATGCTTGAAGCTCAAACACATGAGTGGAATTAAATTGTTGAAACACACAACTGGAATTGAATTTCTTAAATCATATCAACTTGGAAATGTGAAATTGCATAAAATAAAAGCAACATGTGAAGAGAAACAAATGACAAGACAACATGTGTGAGCTCACATTAACAATAAAGCAATTTCAATCTATTACATCACAATGATCAAATCTACATTATGACAAGATAATGGAAATCATGAAGACTAATCAAAGGAAAGACTATAAACCAAAGCTAAAGACCCCTTTCTCCAAGATTACAAAACCAAGACTAAAGATTACAAAAACATGACTTTCTTTCCCTACTTACTACTTTTCTAGCCCCCCCAAATGAGGAGAGAGCCCTCTTATTTATACATGAGTGATTTGGAAAAAAGATAAGCAACTCATAATTATAGATCCACCTTTTTCTCAACCAATTTCCCATTATTACAAAATACTTATCCCTTCAAATCCTCACAAATCCTCTCATGATTTTCCTCCTTGGAATTAGCTTGAATAATTATCTTCAAATCCTTGAAATGGTGGAGGAAATATTCAAGAAGATTTTTGAATAATCCTTTCAAATAATCCTACACATTATAAAGCTCATCCAAACTTGAGATATTAATGAAAACATGTTATTTTTCTAATATTTAATCATAAATTCTCTTATAATACTTGAAATAAATAAATTGGAGAATAATAAGGTGAACCCACATGTATTCATGGAAATGGTATAATGAATGGTTAAATGAAGTGATAGAATGTGAGGAATGGAGAAAGGAAAATATGATAAAAACTAAGACATTTATGAGACCCAACATACCCCCCAACTGAACTTGTTTCATGTCCTCATGCAACCTTGCATGGATTAAAAAAACTTTTGGCTTCTTAACGTTTGGATTTGCATGATTATGTTTCCTAACAATGATCATTCCAGGATGTGAAGTACATGAGTAACAACTGATATTTCTGATGGTTGGTTCTTGTGTGTCAACCATGAATATGACAAAAAGTTGGTTCAACATTCATTTCATTTTCTTGATGTAATAATATTTTAAGCATAGACGCACTAGAAATGATATGCCATCAATGTGCATAATAAAGCATTTTCTTCATATTTGTGAAGCATGACAATATATTTGAATGTATTTGAATCAAGTGAAACAAAGTGTAGTTTGGAAGAGACATGCTGGTCAATAGTATATGAAGTGATGCATATGTAAATGGAATCAAATGGTAATGAATATCCCCCCCAAACTGAATATGTGTTATGTTTACGAGAAGGAGAAAGGTAATGTAATATGGTGAGGGAATTTTCCAAATTCATTCATTTCTAGCATGTAAGGAATTACGTGATTAAAGATTAGAAAACAACATATCTCCACTTACCCAAAAAGTTGATGAACTATGCAATAGAAATGTAGTTGTTGCTGTTGCTAGATCATGGAGTGTGAAGTGAAAGAATCTGAACTGCTTCTTGGTTGTATGAATCAAAAGATGAAGTCTGAAAGTGGAACTATGGTACTCTCATATGGATGAAAACATGCTGCTAAAACTGCTAATGGAGTCATGAAAAGTATATAGTCTTCATCCTCTACAAAACTCAATGGTACAATTCTAATCATGCGAATAAATGTGTTGATGTCGAGCATGAAAATAATTCATTGGATTATGTTGAAATTACTAAGACAACTGAGAGGGGGGGGTGAATCAGTTGTTGTTGTGCTTAAACAATATTAACAATCAAACCATTTTTAATCTTTCTCCAAGTGACCATCAATATTATACTACATATGGACAACATAAATAATAGCATCACTCACACATAAGATATACACAGAGACATATTTTTCACGAGGAAACCCATAATGGGAGAAAACCTCTTCTTTAGGCAGTCTTTTAAGTTCTATACATCATCTATAATTGAGCACCAACTCAATGTGAGGCTACTACCTCTGTTTTAGAAGCTACTACTTGCTGAGAGAACCAACTCTCTTATTTCTCTAGCACCCACTAGAAGGAAGCACCGACTCCCTAGTTTCTCTAGCACCCACTAGAAGGAAGCAACAACTCCCTAAGTGTTCCAGCACCAACTGGATGGAAGCACCAACTTCCAGTCAAACAGGCACCAACCTGTATTACAGAGAAAAATAGTTCTCCCTTGCACCACCCTGATTACAAATAAATGATTGAATAACCAACAACTCTGATAAATCAATTCTTACCACTTCTTCATTGTTCTGCAATTCTTCTCTGCGACACTATTCTTATTCTCTGTTCATAATTGGCTTGACTTGCTCTCTCCTTCTATCTATTATTTCTCTATCCTTCTCATGCTTTTTGATATGTGCACATTCTTCTCTCTTTCCCTTTTCTCTTCTTTTCAGCTTCTGTTCCTTATCTCTGAGCTTTCTTCACACTACGCATACTGTAGTTTTACCTTTCTACAGTTCAACTCATTTTTTAGTTAGAAAATCCAACTCTGCATAGTCGTCTCATATCTTCTTTTATTCACACACCCTCAACAACTGAATCGCCGATCGATCAAGAATCATGAATCAATTTTGCTAACTGAATCATAACTGATCAATTAACTGTGAGGTGAAACAATAGCCCTACGATCATATTCGAATTCACCTGCACCGTTGGATTACAAGGAACAAAAAGTCTTTCGCATTTCGTATTTCGACAATTCATGATTTTGCATGTCACAAATTCCTGTTGTCAAGCATCTCGACTCTCCAAGTTTCGATCCCCAAAATGGATCTAGATCAACGGTCCAAAAACCTTCATAATCTGATCCCTTCTTTTCCCAATCGAACGACTGACGGGATTTCGGCATTTTTCCCTTCGAGTCTTCAAGACTCACAATAGTCCCTTTCGGCATTTTGCAATTTTGCATGTTGAGAATTCCTTAAACTCTATGTCGCTATCCCCGAAACTCCATGTTGCAATTTCACATTTCGGCATTTCGCGATTTCAGCATTTCTGATCAATGGTCCAAATCAATCTTCGATCCAATAGCTAGGATTATTTTGTGACTTCACTGATTTGGGATTTTGGCATTTAGCATTTCACGACTTCGGGACTCCTATGGTGAAGTGTTTCTACACTTCCAACTCCCAGTATCCGAAACTCCGATTTTTCGGTCTGCAAAACTCCAAAATGGAGTGTGCTTGTTTCATGATTTCAACATTTCACATTTTGTGACTTTGGGATTCATGTGGCGAAGTGTTTCTACACTTCCAACTTCCAGTATTCGAAACTTTGATTTTCTGGTCTGCGAAACTCCGAAATGGAGTGTGCCTGTTTCGGGATTTCGGCATTTCGCATTTCGTGAGTTCGGGACTCTTGTGGTGAAGTGTTTCTACACTTCCAACTCCCGGTATCTGAAACTCTGATTTCCCAGTCTACGAAACTCTAAAATGGAGTCTTTGACATGCTCTGATCTTTCACATTTCAGGATTTTATGCCATGCGATCGGAGTTGCGTTGCTGGTCTTGCCACTTTCTCTTGTTCATCATCGTTGGGTTGAGCTTGCCATCAATGAAAAACAAATACTCTTCCTTTTTTCTACCCGTAATAAATATTCCAACAATCTCCCCCTTTGGAATTGATGGAAACCTTGAAGAACATCCAACTATACCATTGTAGCATCCTTGACTATAGCATCCTTGAAATTACTACATTTTCTCCCCCTTTGACATCAATGTCAAAGAAGAAACATGCTCCCCCTGAGATGTTGCAGAACATAATCCTCCTATCAACTATGAGTAATTTAGGAATACAACAGATATTCAATAAGGACTCCCCCTGACCAGGTGAACAGATTAGACGAAAGAAGTTATAAGCCCCAACTTTTGATGAAGATATCCAAAAGGGGTCACTGCTAACGGTTTAGTGGAAGGGATATAATTCAGTTGAACAACTTTGTTTGTAACTTTTTCTCTGATAAAATGGTATTTATTGGGATATTCTTAGTCTTGGAATGAAGAACAAGATTCTTGGAGACACTAATGGCACTGGTGTTATCACAGTGAATTGTAATCGGATCAATATAGTTTACCTTTAAATCTGCAAGAGTTTGTATCACCCATAAAATCTGAGTGCAGCAAGTAGCAACAACAATGTACTCTTCTTCTGTAGTTGATAAGGAAATAGATCCTTGCTTTTTACTAATCCATGCTACTAATGAGTCACCCAGGAAGAATGCTCCTCCACTTGTACTTTTTCTCTCATCAACAAAGTTTGCCCAATTTGCATCTGAATAAGCAGTTAACTGAAAATTCCGATTTCTTGGATACCATAGACCATAAGTCAATGTTCCCTTCAAGTATTTGAATATCCTTGTGACAACTACCAAATGACTTTGTTTAGGAGTAGAATGATAACGACCTACCATTACAACGGCTTGCATTGTATCGGGACGAGATGCTGTGATGTACATAAGACTGCCTATCATAGAGAGATATGTCCTTTGATCAACATCTGGTGAAATATCATCTTTACTGAGCTTGCAACCAACCACCATAGGTGTGCTAACAGGAGATGAATCCTCCATATGAAATTTCTTCAACATCTCTTTCAAATATTTTTCTTGAGAGATAAATATTCCTGCAGAACTTTGTTTTACTTGTAAGCCAAGAAAATATGATAGTTCTCCTATCATGGACATCTCAAATTATGTTTGCATAGAGTTAGAAAACCACTGGATAGATGATTCATTAGTGCAGCCAAAAATAATATCATCTACATAAACCAAAACAACTAGTAAATTATCACCTTCAGACTTAATGTAGAGATTGCTGTCAACAATACCTTTCTTGAACCCTTTGTTTTGTAAAAAATTGTCTAGTCTATAATACCGAGCTCATGGTGCTTGTTTCAGTCCATATAAGGCCTTCTTTAGCTTGCAAACATAATTATGATTATCTATCAATGAGAATCATTTAGGTTGCTCCATATATACTTCTTCCTCTAGATATCCATTAAGAAATGTTGACTTAACATCCATCTGATAAACTTTAAAGTTCTTATGACATGAATAAGCAAGAAACATTCTGATGGCTTCCAATCTTTCCACTGGTGCAAATGTTTCATCAAAGTCCTGACCTTCAACTTGTGCATACCCTTTACAGACCAATCTGTCTTTATTTCTAACAACTTGTCCTTTTTCATTCATTTTATTCTTGAACACCCATTTGGAACCTACTACATTCTTATCTTTAGGTCTAGGGACAAGCTCCCAAGTATTGTTCTTCTCAATATGATCAAGCTCTTCATTCATTTCTCTAATCCAATCATCATGCTGGATGGCTTCATCAAATTTTTTAGGTTCAGTCATAGATAAAAAATAAACATGAGATTGTTCTGAGTCTTTAATCAATTTCCTTCTTGTCTGAACTCCTTTATTTATATCTCCAATTATCTGATTTTCAAGATGATTCTTTCTAACAGTTCTAAGAGGTGATTTTTCTTCTTTCTGCTAATTTGTGTCAGCCTGAGTATTGATATCTTCATCTGATTCATATTCTTCCCTTTCTGATCCTTGTACCTGTTCATCTTCATCTTCAACTATATCTTTTGTGCTTGATTCAACACTGCTTACATTTCTGACCGGACTTTCTTCATCAACTTTTATGTTTATACAATCAACCAGTTTATGTAGTCTCTTATTGTAACATCCGTACCCTTTACTATTTGTATAATAACCCAAGAAGATACCTTCATCAACCTTGTCATCATATTTGCCAATATTTTCATCATTGTTCTTGATATAACATTTACTCCCAAAGACTTTAAAATGCTTGATTGAAGCAGGTCTTCCAAACCATAGTTCATAAGGAGTCTTGTCACTGTGTGGACTGAGATGAGCTTTGTTAAGGATATGAAAAACTGTATGAATTTCTTCTACCCAATATTTATGAGGTATGTTCCTTTCATTCATCATTGATCTTGCCATTTGCTGTACTGATCTATTCTACCTCTCAACAACTCCATTT
>SNQJ01S0014176.1:22785-89678 GCA_010110895.2 Picea sitchensis
CAACTTCATAATTTTCACAACCTATAAACACACACAATCCATTAGTTTTAAAAACATAATATCCCATGGTCTCATTTGATTCCTCTTTAAGAACATCCTCATGTTGATATGAACTTTCCAAGTAGTTCATGAGACTCTCAACAAGTCTCTCTAATTCATCATCCTCCTCATCAAGGAATGATCCTTTCTCTGGTTCACATAAGTGAACTTATTCTCCAGTCATTGGCCTCTTCCTGAACTCAACACCTCTTATTTTCTCCTTCTTCATCCAAGCACTCAACCTATGCTTCAAGCTCTTCGAATTCTTCCTTAACTTCCTTGAAAACAATTGCATCACATGCCACTTGACTTTCTTATTTACATTCCATCCTTGTCTTTGATTTTCCTCTAGTATCTTCTTTAACAATTGTCTTATATAACTGAGTTTTACTCTTAACTCAACCAACTCTCTGTCAATTTCCTCTTGACTCATTCTTCTCCTTATTCCATTTTCTTTGGAACTTTCCTTTCCCCTATTATGGCTTCTCTTTTAACCTTTATCATGACTATCGATAGTCATTTTTTCTTCCCCTTTGTGAACTTCACCTTGTTCATTGTGAGCTACATCAAGCCTCTATAGAAAATCTCCTCATATTCTACCCAATACCAACTCAAGATTATCTTATGAGCTTGACTGCTTGGTATCCATTGGTTTTTTCTCCTAGAACTTCCTGAGATTCTCTTCTCCCTTTTGGATTCTACACATTTTCTCACTTTACCATGATAACATCCACTTGTCCTCTTCACTTAATTCCAATCTCAGATGGAAGTGTTTACAACATACCTTGTTGCAAGTTTCTTTAGCCACAAGATTATATTTATCCTCTAAGAGCTCCACATGCTCTCTATCACATCTCCTATGGCTGTATTGGCTACTATCAGTTCCTTTTGTTGCTACCTTCTAATAAAAAATAACATTGTTAATTAAAATCCATAGATAAAATTGTTGGTTGTGGAGCTTGATTATATTCCTAATTCATATGCAAGTCAAAGAAACAATAGGATACACAATTCATGCCTCCCCCAACCATGAGGGGGCCAATTTTTCTAGTTTTTTCAATTCAAATGTTGTATTTTCGTATTCAATGTGGACCATTCATTATAAAGTCACATATCTGATGGTAGAAGTTATGTTAGAGTTTTTTTCCCTAGAAGGAAACCCTCTTTCATGAGGGAATTGTATTGCGGCTGTGTGTTATGGAAAATATTGTATTCTGAGAGAGGAGATTGTGAGAGAAATAAGAGGAAGTTACATTAGGTGTGTTGTAGGTTATATCCATTCATTTTATGGATAATACTAAAGGAAGGACCTGGAAATTTCTTTGGTGGACGTATCTCACATTGGGTGAACCACACATATCTATGTCTCTATTGTATTGTGTATCTTTTGTGTTTTATTTCTGCATTTGTTTTATTTTATTTCTTCGTGACCCTTCTTTTCTAACAAAAACATTTAACCCATACCTTCAATATCTATTCTGAGATCTTGTCTCCTCTTCTTCTGGGTTGGAATAACCTTGATCTATAGAAATCCACTAAGGAATTATATATCCAATTCCTTTTTCTACTTGTTTGCACAATCTGCTCAGGCTTCCTTCTCTCGAATTTTCTCTCTTTCTCTATATCCCTTATAAAATTCCAAAGAGTATTTAACTCACTTTGATACCAAAAATGAAATCTGTTCATTTAAGGTATTCCATCTAAAATAAAATGCACAGGAAAATTAAATTTCCTTCTCTGATACAAAAAATGATGACCTCTCGACCTTAAACCCATAGTTGCATAATTTTAAAACTAAAATGTGTTGCAACTCTACAATGAACTTCTCTAAAAAAATTTGTCATGGGCCAAAATTTCCTACTTCAATAGAGCTCTCCTATGGCTCCCAAATTCAACAAATAATATCATCCATTTTGAGAAGTTCATAGGAACTTCTTCCTTATCTCGCGCAACACTGTGTTCTTTGAACTCCATTCTAGCTATAGTTGTAGCCCCTTCCTTATAAAACCATGGTGTTGTGACCAAGAGTTCATACAGTGGCGCATATCTATTTTTCCTTGACTCTCAAGCCCCCTTCCTCTAATAGAACCTTGAGTTATAACCTCGGGCTCTAATCAACGTGCAAGGCTTGGAACTAGTCTAGCCCGAAGGTGTTTCACAATCACCTGTGTGACATGCAGCCATGACCAAGCTCTAACCAATTGGAACTTAATTCACTGTCGCTATCGGACCTTTTCCATCATAGTTTCTCTTTCCCAGGCTAAAATTTTGCTCCAAATATTCAAATCTGATCGGACTCTCGTCTCTGAAACATTCTTCCAATGAAATTATGCCACGTACCTTATTTCTAAATCGTTGATCTCCTGCTATCGACGACCACAATTGTTGGTCTTTCTTTCACTCTTATTATGATCTTGATGGTTCAAATAACATGTTTCTCCTTCATGCTCATTGATCTAATTCACTATGAATTGACCGTTTCCATCAATAAGAATATCTGTATCCATCGCCGATCTTCTCCCTAGATCGATATTCATTGTTGATCAGTCTAGAGTCTATCAGAGTACTCCTTCATGCTATATGTTTCGGACTCTGAAATATATGACCATCCAAACAACTAATCAATTGAACACTTCCACACATCCGTCTCGCAATCGTTGATCTTAGCTACTTCGAATTAATCTTGTTCGTCGATCGGAGGTATACTTCATTCATTTCAAAATTCTGTATTCCTACACTAATGTTACCATGTGGACTCCTTGATATACATTGATCTCCTCACTCTGAGATACAATTATAGTTGTTTATCTCTTACTCTGAGATGTAATAAGGACCGTTGATCTCTTCTGTCTTTCGATCAATCTAATCTATTGATCAGAACTTTTTGTCATAGTTTCTTTTAGTCAAGCACTCTGAATACACTAAATCTGAAAGAATTATTCCCTCACATCAGAATCTGAATGAAGAACATGCCTTAGCCATTGATCTGGATAGATCTTTACTTGAGATCTAATCTCATCCATTCATAAAACACCATAGATTCTCCACAGTCTTCTATCCAATGGCTCTAATGTAATTATCCCAATTAATCAATGGTTCATGTGTATCCACAATATGAAACGATGTGGATCGTTGATCCATATATGATCAACGATCAATATTGTTTCTTGGTCCTACTCTCTTACACAATCTAATGGTCGATATGAACCTTGTTATGGATCCGACAACTCCTATTTCTCGACATTTAAAATTGTATTAATCTCTTATATTCAAAGGGTTTAACCATGTTCTAACCTATACACAGAGTTAGATCTAACTCTATTCAGTTGTAACTCTATAAATTTGAGACATGGGATGAGACAAATATTCTATATAGAGTTCTCCCAATTGAGACTCTTCCTTCACAATTTCAACATGTGTTTAAGGAACCTGCACATAGACTTTAAGAAGGAATTATTCTCTACTCAACATTAACACTTGATTAAATCTTGCAGAGATTTAAACAGACACAACAATGCACAAAGATATTCTAACAAACAATTCCATGAACACTTGAAATAGAGTGAATCTACTATTCAGTTGTACACACAATGTACATAAGGTTTATATAATGCCTCTCTCTTTTAATTTCCTTTCAAAATATCATTCTTTCTAGCCTAATTTACTTACTGGATGGCCTCTACCCATGGCCTTTAGGCTCAAAACATTTATACAAAAAGACTCTAAAACTAAATTGGTTAAGACCCTAACAATCTTCCATTAAATCAATCATTAGGATCTTTTAGATCCACAAGATCCTCCTGATATCTCTAAATTACCGTTAGGATCTCTCTAACTCTCACAACCTCTCGAGATATGTTTGATAGATCTGATTACAATGCATTAAAATCCAATAATACAATCTTTCTATAATTCCATTAAATTAGGAATTTACAAAAAATTAAATTCAATTACAAAGACCCTCCTAGGCCTATTGAAATGTTCTTAATTTTGGAGGAAAATGCTCCTACATCATGCACATGGAGCCTTTTACCCATGATGCATACAAAGAAGCATACAAAGACAATGAGGATTTCAAGGAGGTGTTTTAGTAGCTATAGGGTCAAACTCATATAGAAGAAGGTGATGACATGGCTAGGTATCATGTCCATAATGGGTTACTCTACAAGTTCAACAAGTTTTGTGTCCTTAAAGATGAATAATTGTATCTTATAAGAGAGGTTCAGACCTCCAATATTATATGACATTTTGGTGTTGGGAATATATTTGCCAAGTTACAAAGGTATGTGTACTGGACCATAATGAAGGAAGATGTACCAAAGTATATTAGAGGATGTATAATTTTTTGTGCTAAAAAGAATAGTAATATGATGCAATATCTATACCATCCCTTACTTGTACCCACTCGACCTTGGGAAACAATTTCCATGGATTTTGTGGGAGGTTTTCCAACAACTAGGAAGGGACATGACTATCTATTTGTGGTAGTTGACAGGTTTAGAAACATGTGAATTCTTATGGCTTGTAAAAAGACCATCAAAGGACAAGAAATAGAAAACATGTTCTTTGAACATGTCTGGGTGAACTTTGGGATACCAAGGAGAACCATCTCAAATAGGGATGCCAAATTTCTCATTACATTTTGGACTATATTGTGGGAGAATATGGACACTGAGTTGAAGAGATCTACATCATTCCATCCACAGAAAGATGGGTAGACATAAGTAGTCAATAGGAATTTGGTGTATCTTCTTAAGAGTTACATTTAGGGATATCCAAAGACCTAGGATGAAAATATGACCTACATACAACACTCTTATAACAAATTTGTCCACACTTCTATTGGTAAGTTCCCTTTTGAAAATTGTTATGGGTATTTGTCTCCTTTTCCCTCATATGTTGTTAATGGAAAGCAAGGTGTTAGGGAAGACACCATGGGAGAAGTATTAAAAATAAAGAAATGTGTCGAAAAAATTAGGAATATCCATTTTAAAGTTTAGGAGACAATGAAGAGGTCACGGGAAAGGTACAAGTTATGACATGATTAACACAGAACACAAAAATCATTCAAAGTGGGAGGAAAAGTTTGGTTATAGATGAACAAGGAAAGACTATAGGGTCCTTGTAAGAAGATCAAGGATTTATGGTATTTCCCTTTCGAGATATTGGAGAAGTGTGGTATAACTCAGTATATCCCCATACATGCACATTTACTCATTAGTGAATGTGGTGAGACTCAAACTCTATGCGCCTTCCATGTTAGATTATAAGGAGGATAAGGTAATACCTTCCATAAAGGACTTATAACCAGATTATCATGCATATTTTTTAGAGGAAATAGTTTTTCAAAAGTGGTCCAAAAGTACAAGACATGGGAAACATGAACTTTGGAAAATTTTGTTGAAATCACAACTTCTAGGAAAAGAAAAGTGGTACTCCAAGGAGAAGGTAGAGGAAACATTTCCTCTCTGCATTCAATAAATATTTTGGCAACCCAAATACTCCCTAGATAGGGGGTATGATCTATATTGGATAATTGTATTATTTTTCATCTATCTCCATGCTTTATGGGTGAAAAAAAAGGAGGAATCAACTTGCAGAGCCATTTTTAGTGACTGGTCCCAATTTGAAAATTTGGGTCCAAAAAAACATTTGAAATCTTTCAGAGTCATTTTGAGGTATAAAATGACGCTTTTTTATGGAACAAATTGTTAGCATCGAGAGTCAAACTTAGACTGATGTAAGTGTAATCCAATTACCCATTAGAATGGTTAGATTTGGATGAGTGATTATATTAAAAAAAATGGATCAAACTGATAAGGTTCAAAGCTTGATTTAATGCACAAAATTCCAAAGACTATATTCCAGCAAAAAAGGCTATCATAATCTCCAACCAGCACATATTGGAAAGATGAATAGAATAAAATGGAAAAAACCATCAAGATGAACAATCAATTTCACATTAGGCTTGATTGACACATTCATATGGCTACAATTTCATTAATTAGGATCCTTATACTCAAGAAATAAAGATTTGCTCCAAGAAGAGATGCTTCACAAAATACACAGTAAATCATCCACTTCATAAACCTACTAACAAAGTTGTTGATAAATCCTTTATCAATCAGTATTCCATTAAAGAAAGAAGACAAATAAAATGAACAAAGAAAAGAGGACAAGTTGATATTTGAATACACAAGAATCCTCCATCCAAATATACAGAGTATGAGAGTTTACAAAATAGTAATATCCTTTTTCCTATCAATCCAACCCTTTCCTTATCAAAATAAACTTCATATATAGTGAATGATCTCTATCTACCCTAAGTAGGTCGAAACCAAGGAGCTACATAGGATCCTCCTCCATTTAGGAGTCTTGTTACAAAATATTCCAACAATGGATCTTGTCTATTGAGATAAATATATTTTGAAACATGTCATGCTACTTGATATGGAGTTGGAACATATGTAAATCATGTCCAAATAATGCCTAGGATATCATTCAAACCTTCCCTGACAGTTGGAAACCTCCAAACAAGGAAAATATCCAACAACTATGCAAAACAAAGAGTTTGCAGCGCCAGTTTGTAGTGCACTAGAGTTTTAATTTTATCTTTCAAATGCCAAACTAGGTTAGGAAGAATTTTGTTCATCCGATCAATGCCATTATCATGCTCCTCCAAAAAACCTTTCAGAAAAACCCACATCACTGTTTGAGATTTATGATCAAATCATTAGAAGAAACCACTACAGGAAATGAGTTTGCAGCACCAGTTTGCCAGTTCGCAGCGCCAGTTTTCCAAACATATCTTTCACACTTCAAGGAGGATTTTAGTTTATGGTATGACACAATTCATGTAAAAGTGGTTAAATTGTAGGCTCTGAAAACCACAAATCCTCCTTGACATGATCCTATAATTGCAATGATGACAAAATTAAAATCATGAAGTACTTAGAGTATGCTGTGAACTCTCCTAGTGAGTTGGCAACACATCAAACCATTTTTACTTGACACTTGAATGGATTGATAGTGATAAAGGATAGAATTTGAGTACAACCTGGATGTATGACATGTCAAGGAAATGATGTAAAAAAAACCAAAGGTATGACTCATGGGGATTCTTACCTTGTCATTGACAACAATCACATAGCTCAAACTTTAGACTAAGGCTAGACACAACCTTATTCATTTTGAAACCAAATCTAACTTTATGATTACAACTTAAAGACTCAAAACCTATGTCCTATAAACCTTATGACTCAAAAAACAAAAACAAGGTGAATGTTTTGACCCATACAATCTTATGTGTTAACAAAAACCTTACTATATAAAAATCAACTATATTCTACACACTGAGACCTTTCCAAAAGTGCACAAATTTCCTCAATTGGAATTCATGTGTGAAAGTTATGCCTCCCACAAGTTGATCTATTGTATTGATCACCATGGTGCAATTGAATGCCACATCATCCCCAATTGCTTAAATTTTTTGGGCTAGCCACATAGTTAATTTTCTAGAACATTCCATAAGGTCCAAATTGGATCACTAATTAAGGGTTGAGGAAGTCAATACCCTAACCCTAGATGATTATCGCGTGATGCTAAATACCAGACCACTAGGAGGAAAAGCGGTTCCATTCTTTTGCATTATATATTGTTCCATATCTAAGAAAAACATATTAGAGTGGTATTCTCTAATCATAATAAAGGAGGAGAGATTTTGTATCACCCATACAATATACAATGTCAAATGCAACTCAACAAAGAGTGCCTCTATCTTTGTACTTGAACTTGAAGAAAAGAGAGAAAAATAACCTCACCTTCTAGCTAGGTTTTATCCCACATTAGATTTCCCAGATCATATCCCGTGTTTATTTGTGGATGGTGTGTGAGTATTTATTATATTCTCTATTTTTCTCATTTTATCTATTTCGTAAATTTTAAGAAGAAAATTAATAATTAAAGAATCTAAGATCTAAAGGAAATTAACCCTCATAGTAAATATTTCAATATTTTATTAGATTTGTTTTGATGAAATTTATAGTGGAATATCCAAATTTTTTTACAAAATCAGGCATAGGACATTATTCATGAAGTTTGGAAAGTGGATGGTGTGTTACACAAGCTGAAGGACATGACCAAGAACTAATAATGGCCTTCATGAGTATGAAAGGAAATCTTGAGAATAGAATCCTCCTTCATACGTATTTGTTTTTATCTAGAATTTAAATTAAGTTTGGTAAATAATTGAGCACCACTCGGTTCATGTAAAAGGTCATCAATGACAAGAATGAGAAAATTTGTATTGATAGTAATTTTATTAAGAGCTCAAAAATCACGATACATGTTCCAAGTACCTTCTTTATTTAGGACCATGACCATGAGAAAGGAATAAGGGCTTGTACTAGGGCAGATGACACCCACAACTAAAAATTCTTGAATATTTTTCTCAACTTCATTTTTACGAGAAAAGGGGTAATGATAAGGGCGAACATTAGGAGGAAGACTACCAGAGACCAGTTGAATGGAATTATTATGGGGACTATGGGAGGGTGGGAGTCCTTGGGGGTTTTCAAAAATTGATTGGTGTTTAGAGAGAACAAAATTCATTTCGATATGAACAATGGGGGAGGGAGTGTAAACTAATTGAATGGCATGGAACTGGGAAATAATTCCATAATTACCCCCTTTTAGGAGTTTTTCCATTTGGTGTGAACTGATAATATCGGGGGAACCTATTATGATTCCTTAGAAATTGTACTAATGTCCATCCTGGTGGAAGCTCATGTATAATTCCTTTAATTTCATGGTGATGGGGTCTAGCATGCGTAACCATTCAACGTCAAGAACAATGTCACAAACTCCCATTTTAATAGAAAAAATTTGGGATTTTAAATTATAATCATCAACTTGCATACACACATTTTCAAAATGACCCCCACATTTCATGGAACCAGGATTAACAATCATGATTTGAGAGTTATTTACTACATGGATATAGAAAATGGTATCTTGGGAAATTTGGTGATAAATGAAATTATGGGTGTTTCCACTATCAATGAGGATAATTTGAAGTTTGGTTGAAAACCCTAAAACCATTCATAGGGAACCTAGCTAGATAAAATCACATAAAACTTACAAGAGAATTGAGAGAGAGAGAGAGAGACAATAATGAGAGAAAGATTGAGAAAATCTATTAACATAACATAATGAATGAGTAACACACATGCTAATATATAATACAAGAGTATAAATGCACCAATATCATGGAGTACATGCGCTATAGGAGTGATATAAAGGATATTTTGACACTAACTCATTGTGATGGGAGTCAACTACTAGCCAGTCTCAATTAATTGTTTAAGTGGAACCAATTTAATTGAGTGACAAGTGTGGGGACCAAAAATAGGATATTCATACAAATTGTTCCCTCATTCTCTAAAACCTAAGGAATATATGCATGGGTGGTCTTCCACTAGTCAACTAAGTCTGAACTGAAGTGATAATGCACCCTATTTTATCATAAGCGCTCTAATTTTTAGGAAGCACCCTTTTGTAGGGGAATATTCTCAAGAGAATATTCTTAGCTAAAACTTAGGAAAAAGGTGAGTAAGTGTGTAATATCTCCAACACCCCCCCTGAACACTACTAGGGTCTAATGAAGAATGGGTCCTAGCTACAAGGTCATGTTAGGTAACCATATTACAATGCATCTAAATGAATGAACAATGAAAAAGGGAGGAAAGAGGGAAAACCTCATGGTAGACCATGTAGATTTTAACCTTGTACAATATTTACTGCAAATTGATTTTCAGTAAAAGAATAGAAAAGATACAATGGAAAATACAAACATTACAAAAATACCTTTCCCCTGGAAACCCAAACCAGGAAAACCAACATATTCTATATTCATTCCTAGTAATACATTGTTTACAATAAAATATACATATAGGAGCCATCGGCATCCAAAACCCTAACCCAATTACCTGTATTAGTCAACAACCCTAATTCCTTAACCAAAAATAAAAAACCATCAACAAAAAACCATGTGCCAAAAAACTGCCCAACAATGGACATGGAAATCGAGGCAACACGAAAAACGAGGAAAAATGTGACACATTTCCCAAGGCAAAAAAACAGTATTGGGGGTGTTTTCCATGCACCCCCCCTCAAAACCCCCTGTGCACCCAGTGCAACACAGACACTAATACTCGTGCAAAGAATATAAAACATACCCAACATTCTTCCACTTCTTGTTTTCTTTGCATACAAGGGGTTACAAGGTTACATAGTCAACAATCCATGGCAACAATGCCCATGGATCCTCTACACCAAGAGAACTTCTTAGTGCTCACATATTTTGTTAATGAATCTGCAACATTCTTCAAAGTGTCCACCTTCATCAACAACACTTTATTTTCTTCAACTATGTCTCTCACAAAGTGATATTGAGTATCGATATGCTTTGTCTTTGAATGATAAGCTAGGTTCTTCACTAGAAAAATTGCACTCTAACTGTCACAATCTATCCTTACAGCTTGTTGTACCAACCCAATACCTGAACACAATCTTTGTAACCATGTTGCTTCCTTACATTCATGAGTGGTTGCCATGTATTCAACTTTTGTAGTTGAAAGTGCCACTACAACCTATAATTTTCTCATCAAACTTATTGCTTGTCCAAACAGGTTAAACACATACCCACTTATATATCTCCTACGATCCATATCTCTAGCCCAATCTACATCCACAAAGCCATGTATATCCAACACTCTGTCCCATCCTGATCTTCCTTGGTAGCACAATCCATAGCTAGCAGTGCCATGAAAATACCTGAAAACCCCTTTTACTGATGTCCAATGCTCCTTCCCTAGTTTTGATATATACCTACTCAAAACTCCCACTACATGTGCAATGTCTAGTCTAGTGAAGACCGTTGCATACATCAAAATGAAAACTACACTCACATATGGAACATGAGACATGTCCTCCTCCTCTTCATGTGTCTTGGGACACTGATCCACAGATAACTTTACACCAACATGAATAGGAATCTTGACCAGTTTACATTCCTTCATATTAAACCTCTGCAATATTGTCTTGACATATTTTCTTTGATTTAACCGTAGTTTCCTCTTTTTCTGATCTCTTTTAATTTCCATGCCCAAAATGAAATTTGAAGCATCGAGATCCTTCATGTCAAATTTAGAGGACAACTAAGTTTTCACATCCTGGATAATCTCATTGTTGTTTGCTATCAGCAACATGTCATCCACATATAAGAACAAATAAATCAAATGATCACCAATTAATTTAAAATACACACAGTGATCCTATTTTCTTCTTGTGAGGCAAAGTCCCAACACATAAGTATCAAATTTTTTGTACCACGTCCTTGGTGATTGTTTTAAACCATACAAGGACTTTTTCATCTTGCATACTAGCTCCTTCTTTCCCTTCACAACATAACCTTTTGGTTGCTTCATATAGATTTCTTCTTCCAGATCCCCATGTAGGAATGTTGTCTTCACATCCATCTATTCTACTTCAAAATCAAATGCAACAACAACATATAACATAAATCGTATAGAGGTTAACTTGGCAACAAGAGAAAAAATCTCACCAAAATCAATTCCCTCAACCTGGGAATAACCCTTTGCTACTAACCGAGCTTTGTATTTCTCCACTCTTCCTTCTGCATTCAGCTTCTTTTTAAATACCCATTTCTACTAATGGGATTTCTTCCAGTCAGAAACTCCACTAGATCCCAAGCCTCATTCTTATCTAAGGCTGCCATTTCTTCGTACATGGCCTTTTTCTAGAGATTTCCATCCAAAGAATTCACCGCCTCTCTGACAGTTCTAGGATCATCATCAATAATAGACAAAGAAAAAATTGAATGGAAATAATATGGATTATACCTTTCTGGTAGCCTTCTTTCTCGAACCGATCTCCTCAATACTGGAGTATGAGGATCTTCTTCTTCTGATTCTTATTCTTTTGTAGAGTGTGATTCATCATCCTTTAAATCAAAGTCTATTTTATTTGGTTCTTCCTTACTTGGTAGGACTTCTTGTTTAACAATATCCTTCATTTCTCTAAATACTACATCTCAGCTATAAACTACCTTCGTAGTTTCTTGGTTCCAATTATTATAACCTTTGAGACCATCTTTATATCCAATAAATATACACTTTTCAACCTTCTTATCTAGATTACTCATGTTTCCCTTTGGAACATGAACATATGCATCACAACCAAATACCTTGAGATGTGTGAGAGAAGGTTTCTTACTAGTCCATACCTCTTGTGGAGTCTTGTCATCCAACATTGATAAGGGTGATCTGTTGACCAGGTAACATGCAATACCCACTACCTTTGCCCATAATTCTTTCCCTAACCTGACACCACTGAGCATGCACCTTGATTTTTCCACCAACGGCCTGTTCATCCTTTTTGCAACTTCATTCTGCTAAGGTGTATATGGAGTAGTATTCTATCTTTCTATGCCACACTTCTTACATAATTCTTCAAATTCATTCCCATATAACTCTCCACCATTATCTGTCCTCAAAACCTTAATTTTTTTCTCTGTTTTATTCTCAACAAGAGCCTTAAACTCTTTAAACCTGTCAAAGACTTCATATTTCTTCCTGATAAAATATATCCAAGTATTCCTCGAGAAGTCATCTATAAATGAGACACAGTACACATATTTTCCCAATGATGGGACTGATACAAGTCCAAAAACATCACTATGAACTAGCTGTAAAATTCTTTATGCCCTCGATGCACCAGAGGGGAATCTTACCCGATTCTGCTTCCCACATACACATTGTTCACATAAATCAAAATCCAGAGAGAAGTTAGACATACCTTCCACTATACCTTTACCGTGAAGCAGTCGAATACCCTTCTCTCCGATATGCCCCAGTCTTTGATGCCAAAACATAACCTTTTCTCCAGAGACTGTATGAGTTATTTCTTCTTCAACTCCAATATCAGGATCAATGGAACTATTACACCCATCACTAATAGTGCTTCCTTGCAACTTATATAGAGTTCCAAACTGAACTCCCTTCAACAACACCATTTCTCCTCGAACCATCCTGCAGGTTTCCTTTTCAAATATTGTTTTTACCCATGCATCGTCCATTTTGATTACATAAATCAAATTTCTGGCCAAACCTAGGATGCGAAGAACACCAGGTAGTGTTATGATCCTTCCATCTATGAGCCTTAACTTGAATTTTCCTCTTCCTATGATACTGGTTGTTGAATCATCACCTAGGAAAACATTACCTCCATCATACCTTTCATATTCACAGAACCACTCCCTGTGGGGAGTCATATGAAAGGATGCACTTGAGTCAATCAACCATGCCTCATGATATGCATGTGTGCTTGAAGAATCCAAGTACACATCCCCTCCTTCTTCCTTGGAGGTCTTTTTTTCTGTAGAAGGAGATTCTTCATGTCCCTTCTTTTTTCTCAACATTGGATCTACACTACTTCTTGTAGTGCCCTTCTTTTCCACATCTCCAACATACCTTTATAAAATTTCCAAGATATTTAGATCTACCCTTAGACTTAGATCTCCCACTTGAGAACTTAGATCTATTTATTTCTTGGGACTGTCCTCTTGCAAGTAATGCGTCTATGCTCTATCCTTCCATGTTCTTTTGTCTCATCTCCTCCGACAACAAGGATGATACCACTTCATCAAACTTCAAGGCAATTGTATTACTACCTATGGCCACAACCAGACTATCCCACAAGTCTGGTAAAGAACACAGTAAATTGATACACTTATCTTCATCTGAAATTTTAATCTCAATAGATACTAACTGACTTACCACAGTATTGAAGGTTTTTAAATGATTTTCCACCGAGTTTCCATCTCTCATCCTCAGGTTATACAACTTCTTTCTCAAAAATAGTTTATTTACTAGGGACTTAGACTTGTACAACTTCCCCAACTAATCCCATAAATCCTTGGTTGTATCTTCCTCTGACACATTCAGTAATACTAAAACTAAGAGACACAGTCGAATTTTTCTCTTCACCTTCCGATCCAACTTTTTCCAGTCATTTGTTGAAGTTCCTGTAGGTGCAGTACTTGGATCTACCATGATCCACTGATCTCTGTCCACCAACATATCTTCCATCTTGAGATTCCATGGCTCAAAAAATTTCCCATTAAACTTCTTGATCTTCATTTTCAAATTGCTCACCATTTATTTTCACCTGAAAAAGAAATACCACAGATCTCCCACTGTAAAAAGGCTTATCACAATCCCGAGCCAAACCCTTGACCACAAAGGCATCCCACTGAAGCCAACAAAGCTATGATACCAAATGTATATTTTAATCTTGTGCAATATTTACTGCAAATAGATTTTCAGTAAAAGAACAAAAATTATACAATGGAAAATACAAACATTACATAGAGAGTTTTCCCCTGGACACCCAAACTGGGAAAACCAACATATTCTATATTCATTAATAGTAATACATTGTTTACAATAAAATATACATATAGGAGAAAGAAACATCCAAAACCCTAACCCAATGACCTAGATTAGTCAACAACCCTAATTCCTTAACCAGAAATAGAAAACCATCGACAAAAAACCATGTGCAGAAAAACTACCCAACAATGGACACAAAAATCAAGGCAACATGAAAAATGAGGCAAAAATGTGACACATTTCTCAAGGCATTTTTTTTTTCTCAGGGGCGCTACCCTCAAACCCTCTCGCATGGGTATTTTCCCCCCCTGTGCACCCATCACAACACAAACACTACTACTTGTGAAAAGAATATAACACATACCCAAGGACCCCCCACCCCCTCAAAGTACAATGCATCAAAAATGAAAAAGGAAAGAAAGATAGTTTCTAAGAAGTTGTGTCCTTCATTCAAAAGATACCTCGCAAATGTGAAAGGTTATGCTCAATAAATATTTTGTTGAATATGTGGAAATATATATGGATTTGTTGAAGTCCTTTGGCAACTTGTATTTCCTTGTACCTTCTCACCTATCCATATACTTCCCTCTTGGTCCTATGGACCCAGCTGCACCTGACAAGATTCCTAGCTTAAGGAAGTGAAACCAGATATTGATTATGGTTCTCAAGTAGATTCCTTGAAGCCTCTGCACAGGGATGAGGGTTTGAAGCTTGAACCATGCATCAATGGATGTGCATCATTGGTTCAATAGTTGCAAGTGAATGAGTAGACATCTCAAACCAGACTCTTGTCCTCCTCTAATCTGTTGGATCTCCAACAAGGTCACCTACTCCATGTAGGGTAGATTGTGCCCACTTGGGCATCTATTGTGGATCATCATATGTATGTATAGATTGTGCATATGTATGATCTAGCTCCCCCAAATTTATATCAAAACTCAGATATATGGTCGAATCTGGATATGTGGACTCATCATCTTGGATTTATGGTGTAAGAGGATGTGCATGTGGCTCCTGATATGCATGCCTTTCAACAATCCCTAAGAATACAAGTTGTTGCATGTACCTAAAATTTAGATTATCAAATCTCTTATGCCCAAATAAACTAGCATCATTAAAATGAGTCAATAGAAATGAGGAATCATATTTAGCAATAAAATTTGATAACGTATACAATTGATATTGGTGATTGAACTCACCAACAAAAATCTTGGAGTTAAAGATAAAATACATATTTTGTGGCTTCTATGTGATGGGATGCACTTGAATCCAAAATTCATGCAATGGGAGAAAAATGAATAGTAATAAAAGAATGATAATTAACTCTTTTTGTTGGTGCTTTATCTTTTAGCTTCTTCTTGGTGACCCGAGGAATGTGTTCCCAAAGATTGTTCTTCTAAAGTACCTATTCCATGAGATCAATTTGTTTATTCTTGCATGCTGATTCAGAATGAGAGTTGAAATTGTAGTAACACTCATTTTGTCTTCCATTTCTTTCCCTTTCCACCTTTGAACCTAAGGATCCATCAGAGGAATCTCCTTCCTCCTCCTGCTCAGAATTATCCTTTCCCTTTCCTTTCTTCTTGACCTTTGGATAATATTTGTTTCTTCTCTCATGTAAAACAAGTGCATGTGCCTTGGAATCATTGAGTATACCCATTTGGATGAGATTAGATTGCTCATGTGTTATGGACTCAATGAAATCTTCCAATGTAGGCATAGTCCATGTTGATCCTTAAGTGTACCCTCCTAAATGGAAGGTAGGGACAAACACAAGATATTTGGACCAAGTTTTTCCAAAATTGAAAGAACAAGCTTCTTTTCTTGTGTAGATTTGTCAACACCACATCCCTTTAAATTAAGAAGAAGGCATTTTAACTTGAGAAAGAAGTCCTCAATATTATCAAATATTTTTGGATCCAAAGAATTCAACTCTATATAGAGCATATGATCTCTCATGACGTCCTTCTTTCCAAAGAGACCAACTACTATGGTCCAAATCCCATTCAGAGTAGTACAAGCATTTATATGAAACCATAAATTGAGAGATACTGACATGCAAAGAATACTATGGGCTTCATCCATGTAGTTAAAATACTTTTATTTCTCTATTGCTAATGTTGGTTCATCCTTTGTATCCATTCTTAATCAGAATAATCATGGATTCTTGATTTGATGCATAATACTTGGCTTGCAATCAAAATAATTATATGGAATGAGAATAATAATGTGTGTTGATTCCATCCTTCCTGACTAAATATCCTTCTGAATGTAAAAAAAAAATTCATATGTTCCTTTCTTCTAGCAACCTATGGGCTTTGATACTATGGGAATTTTGGATGAAAACCCTAAAACCATTCACAAAGAACCAAGATAGAGAGAATCACACAAAAATTTCAAGATAATTGAGAGAGAGAGAGAGAGAGAGAGAGAATCTATTAACATAATTTAATGAATGAGTAATATATACAATAATATATAATCCAAGAGAATAATTGCACCAATATCATGGAGTACATTCTCCATAAGAGTGATATAAAGGAGATCTGGACACTAACTCACTTTAACAAGAGTCAACTACTAGCTATTATCGGTTAATTATTTAAGAGGAAACAATTTAACTAAATGACAAGTATGGAGATCGAAAATAACACATTCATGCAAAGGAAATGCACCATAATGCCCTAAAAGGTAGGTAAAATAAGCATCAATGGTCTTACTCTAGTCAACTAAGGTCAAATGAGTCTAAATTGAAGTCCCAACTGAAGTGATAATGCATCCTATTTTATATGAAGCACCCTAATTTATAGGAAGCACCCTATTTTGTAGGGGAATATTATAAGGAGAATATTCTTAGCTAAAACATAGGAAAAAGCTCAATGAGTGAGTGTGTAATATCTCTAATATATAATGGATTTATAATGTTTGATATAGCCAGTTAACTATTTTTGGTGTTGATATACCAGTGAGAGCATGCAGAGAGATGAGAGGTTCAAGCTTAGGTGGATCATATGGCGGGTTTCAATCATCATCCTAGGGAAGCACTTTGGGAGGGGAAACATCATCATCATATTCAAAAATGTCCTTATAAATGGCCATAAAAATATTATTTTCCTTACATTTTCACCCTATAAATTATTTTTCACTAGAGTTGTAGCAAAGACCCTAAGTTGGCATTCAACCATTTCCTCCTTGGTTAATTTATGGACCTTAAGAGGAGGGGAAGGAGGAGATAAATTAGTGGGGCGAGAACGTGGAATAAAGGATGGGATTTTGATTTTAGAAGAGAATACCTATCGGGTTTCCTTGGCTTAGTGAGTGGCTTCTATCCAATTCTGGGGGTGAGCCATTAGGACATGAGCTCGGATGTCATCCTTGAAGCCACTAATGAAGCATTCAGGAAAGAAGGTTTCTAACATGCCTTCAGTTTAGAAATCCAATTTCTCAAAATTAGTGATGTACTCTTCCACTATATCAAATTGTTTAATCTTGGTCAAATGAACCAAATGATGAGTGTCTATGTCAAAGAATTAATAAAGGTTGGAAACAAATTGGGTCCAAATAATATAATCTCGGTGTGGATTTTTACACGATGCCAGTATTTCCAATATTATGGGTCCAAATAGAGGAAATCAACATGAAGTTTGATTAAGTCATAAGTGATTCCATGCAATGATAAATAATTTTGGATCAAGTCATCAATGATTCCATGCAATGAGAAATACAGGGAAGTAAATGTACATGTCTTTGTCAACACCGATTGGGCAAGAGATTTATTTTTATGAAGGTCAAATGGTGGATATGAGTTCAATATTTTTAGTGGAGAAATCAGTTGGATGAGTAAGATACATGTGGTTGTATCCTTGTTGAAATTATAAGTTGAATACATGGAAGCCACTCATGCAAGCAAATAAGTTGTAAGGTTGCATAGATTGTCTTCAAGGATTGCGTTTTAGAAGAAAGTAATGAAAATAATTTGTGATTGTAAAAGTGCAATATTTATGGAAAGGAAACCATATTACCCTTCCAGGACAAAGCATATTAATGTACAAATACCATTTCATGAGAGATATGGTGGAAACAAAGAAGGTGTTGTTGGATAAAGTAGACACTTTGGAAAATATAGTAGACTCTTTGACTAAGTCTGTGAGTGTTGTGAAGTTATCTTGGTGTAGAGAGGCAATGGGAATTGTTTCCCTAGGTCAATGAATATAAGTTCAATTTATTTTGTATCAACAAAGAAGAAAACAAGTGGGAGAATGTTGGGTTTTTATATTTTTTGAAGTGGAAAAGAGTCTAACCGACTAGCTAGTCGAGGTGGATCAACTGGAGTAAAGACTGATTGATAGCTAGGTTGATGGTCAACTAACTAGAGGTTTATTGGTTTGTATCCAACTAGTGGTCAACTAGGCAGTTGATTGTAACCGAATCCCCATATTCATGGTATTGCATCCAATCATCTGCATGGATCTGTAACCATTTTTTTACAGCATGATTTTGTCTATAAATATGTCATGTTGTAATTTTAATAAGTTGATGTTCATGTTGATGTTGCTATTAGTAGCTATAATTTGAGTTGGCTACAGGGTTGTTCTTGTGTGAAGCAAGAGAGTAGGATGATGATTGTGTCTTAGGTTTAGAACAAGGTTAGTCATGTAACTCTTTATTCTATTAATAAATAAGAAAAAATGAGAGAAATATATGGTCAAGAAACATTGTTTTTCCTGGTTAAGGGTTTCCAGGGAAAAATATTTGTGTATTGTGTGATTGTCAATTTTTATTTTTGTTTAATTATGTCTTCTCTTTCCTAGTTGGTTTAGAGTGAATGATATTTCTGTATAATTGGTATCATAGCTTCTTTGATACAATTCACATCAAAGCGAGAAAAGTTAACAAGATATTGGATTTGAGATAAACCTAGGTCCAATGTGAGTTAAAAGTGAATAATATTTAATTTGTGCTTGAAAGAATGACAACTAGTTTGAGGGTAGAGATAAAAAAAATTAACGGACAAAATTTTGATGTTTGGAAGCTTAATATGGAAAGTCTCCTTATATATCAAGAACAATGGGTAGTTCTGAATCCTGAAACAATTCCGATGGGTATGTGAAAGGAAGAATGGGAGAAACTTGAGAGGAGGGTAAGGAGTATGATTCATATTTGTCTTGGAGATTTTGTACTATTGAATGTATCAGGTGAATACTCTACAAAGAAACTATGGGACAAGTTTGGAAGCTTGTACCAGTAGAAATCCCTAGTAAACAAGATAATCCTTTAGAAGAAATTCTATCTTTTGAGTATGAGTGATGGGATATTAGTAATAAGGACATGAAGACATTCAATAATTTAATAATCCATTTATTATCTATAGATACTAAAATCACCAAGGAGAATACATGTATTAGTATGTTGTGTTCTTGTTGGACAGTTGTTTTGGACAATTGGTTTTTATTGATGTCAACCCTTGGAGATTGATGTCAAACCCTGGAGAAGTCTGGAATCCCTAGACATGTGGTTGATATTGAAAATGAGTTAGTTTTCATTGATGGATTAGTTGATGCCAACATATTTGATGGGTGCATTTGATTAAGTCTACATGAAGCCCCAAAGGTGTGGTTATGGTACCCGAAGTTGGTTGAGGAATGTGGACATGAAGGATAGTGTAAATGCATGTAATAAAATCATAGATGGATAATTCTTGTCGTGTCATTTCTGGTGATAGGTGGTAATCCACGTGGTTCCTTACGATTAGGGAGATATTCCCTTGTGAAAATTGAATCCATAAATAATGGTCAAGAAGCCCCTACTTGGTTAGAAGTCAATTAATGAATGGGTAAAGTGGTTGTAATAAGAAAGTCAAGAAGCCCTAAGAATAAGGAAATAGGTTACCTAGAAAAATTATAAACACACCTCAAGGAGTCTCTCATAAGTACATACACTTACATTGAATATCTATCTTGTGATAATGTTATGGTCTAGTATTTTGGTCTATTGGTGAATTTGATGGAAATTATAAGGAAATGGAGAAAGTGTGAAAGTTTCAGAGCTACAGAGTGCTAGGGTTTTTATGTAACTCTAATTTGGCAGGCCCTCGTGGGTCAACTTGAGGATGTCACGTGAGGCACCACCATAGGTTGCCTAAGGGACGTCATGCAAGGCCCCATGTGACAGGGAGTCTTTGTCCCACAAGGCTAAGACAAATATGGTATAGATGTTGGTACCAAGCTGATGAAGGTTGTGATAGTGTCACAGGTCAATATTATAGTACAATAGGTCAGCTACAAGTTACATGTATGCTTATGTGATTATATATTATTATTGGTGATGGTATGGTACATGCTTGAGAGGAATGACTTGTTGATGCATGGTACATCTTGGTGATGTTGGTATGGTACATTAATTAGTAGTACATATTGGCTATATTGGTATCTTGGTATCTTCTTTGGTTACATGGTGACTTGAGGCTTATTCTTGGTATACTCTTGAACCATTATCACACAGTGTATGGTTGTAGTCATTGATATTGATACAATGTTGAGGAATACATTTGGTATATGGAAACACATGTTTGAGATATATCTCTTGGTGATGTTGGTACTTGATTGAGGTAAACCATTGACATTAATTTCTTGGTACATCGTATGGTATATGGTGTATGACATGATTGAGTGATATGGTATATGGTTGAGATACATTGTTGGTACATGGTATGGTATAGGTGTTGATGTACATGGTTGAAACATGGTATAGTACATGATTGATACTTAGTATGGTGTACGTGGTTGATGGTTGAGGTACATGGTACAGGTTCAGGTGCATGGTTGATGCACTTGTTATGGTATAGGTGTTGGTGTGTTCTTGATACACTTGCTATGGTACAAGTGTTGGTGCATGGTGGATGCACTTGGTTTGGTACAGGTGTTGGTGCATGGTTGATTCACTAGTTGTGATACATGTTCTGGTACATGGTTGATGTTTGGTATGGTACAAGTTGATGCTTTGGTACATGCTTGGTAAAGGCACGTGTTGGTGATGTTAGACATATAATTGAGAGGTTTCCTTGGTATATGATCCATGTGAGAGGATATGGTTAAATATCAGTGACAGTGACAGGTTGGATACAATGACAAGTTGACAGGTTACAGGTTGATGTGACATTGGTAGTGACAGTAACAGTGGCAGTGGCAGTGACCATGACCGTGACAGTGAAAATGATAGTGGCAGTGATAATGGAAATGATTGTGGTAGTGACAGTTGGCCTACATTTATATTTTAGGGTGGTAGGACGGGTAAAGGAAAGGGGGTTGTAGCCTACTTTTGTTTGGTGTCGGAGAACACAAGGAGTTGGAGCTTCCTTCAAGTTGGAGCTTGATAATTAGGGGGTTGTAGCCTCTTTCTGGTTGGAGCACTAGAATTCAGGGAGTTGTAGCTTCCTTTAGGTTGGAGCCTGTAAATAGGGAGTCGTAGCCTCCTTCAAGTTCTAGCTAGAGAATTGGGTAGTTGGTGCTTCCAATGAATGTATTCTTTGATACATAAGAAAGGATTATGTGGTTTTCTTCCGTTTAGGTTTCCATGTAAATTATAATGTACTATGTATTTGATGTGATGTTGTTGAAGTGATGTTCCTTATGTTTATATGCTCATCATACATAGATGATACATTGATGATATATTGTTGATAAAGTTGAGGTTTATATATTATGGTTAAAAGTGGTAAAAACGCTCATATTGATTCAATCCCCTTCCCCCCCCTCTTAGTATTCCAACAATTGATATCATAACATGTCCTTCAAGAAATCAATTTAACCACTAGAAGGAATATCATGGGGTACGCTGATATTAGAGAACCATAGTTTGACGGTCAGAATGGTATGATCTATATGATCCGGAAAAAAAAATATGAAAGCATTTTTAGGAGGACAAGGATATGATGTTTGGTACTCAGATGTTACAGGATACACTGCTACAAAGAAGACAAATATTGAAACCAATAAGGAATTAGAAAGAAACAACAAAATTGAAATGGATTACATTTGGGAAGGACTACTTAATCTAGTAAGAGAAAAAGTTGAAAAATGTTCATCAACTAAAGAAATTTTGGATAAGATACATAGTATATACTATGAGAAATCTCCCATCACAAAGCCATAGAATGCTAAAGAAGATGAAAGAATACAAAATAATAATGATGCTCATCATGTCAGACATATTCAAAAGAAGAAGATTGTGAACAAGGCATAATATACCTTGAAGGAGATTTAATCAGTGCTTTAGACGAATTGAAAAAAGAAAGGAAGAAGAACAAGTCTCTTGAGGAACAACTAGTCAAGAAGAATTCTCAAGAAAGTTCCAAATAATCCCAATAGGTCATTGTGAAAAAAACAATTCATCTAGAAGAAGCCATAAATATTGAAGAAACATACAAGAGTCAGATGGAAGAGAAGCAGTGTTTGGAAACCGAAAGAAAGGAAGTAGAAAAGAGAGAATATTTTTACAAATCATCTCAAGGAAATATCTAAGGACTTAAATCAGCTTGAAGAAGAATTTGGTCAAGAAGAGAGAATACTTGAAAAATAAATCATCTCCTTGAATATCCAACTTGAAGAAGTAAAGAGAACGGAATAAGTCATGAAGATTCAGATGTTGAATAAGGAAGAAGAGGTTGAGAAGATTGAAGAATAATTTGTTACATTGAGAATTAAAATCATCAAGATCAGTGAGAGCATTGAAGAGATAGAAACATCCACATCTTGATCAATAGAGAATGTTGAAGAGAAGCACTCTAGGTTGCCAGAAAAGAAGAATGAAGGAAAGAGAAAGAGTTATGTAGAAGTACTCAAAGGAAGGAATCATGGTTATCTAGAATCAAAGAAAAATAATAGAGACACAACTTCAAGAATACCCTCCACATTCAATCCACAAAGAATATTCAATCATGATCATCATCAGCCAAGGTAGGAATTCAGAAGAACTACACCATAAAGAATATCATTCACTCCTAGGTATGTAAATTTATTTTATGGTCATTTCTTTATTTGTTCTAACTTTGGACATAAGGTTGTATATTACAGAGCATATGGAAGAAATGTGTAGACAATAAACACCTATGTGGCTCCCCACAACATTGAATGTTACAAGTTCTGAAATTATGGACATATAGCTCATGATTGTAGAAGCATGATGGATACTTCTATGAAAAAGAACACTAATATCAGATATAAGAAGGTTTGGAAAAGAAAACAAGAATAGGTAAAGGAAGATTAGATGAATGAAGGACACCCAAAAGTCATAGTCTCAATATTCACAATAGTACGATATGAAGACAAATATATAGGGAAAAAGGAAGATGTCAGATACAGGAAGGTTTGGAGAAGAAATGAAAAAAAAGAAGAACAAGTCCCAAAGATCGTAGGATTTGAAGTAGTGCGAGAAAGAAAAGAAGAGATGGTGAATAAAGAACAGGCCCAAGAGATTGTACTTTTAGGAATTGTAGTGCAAGATCAATCCACGTGAAGAAAGGAAAAAGTCATATTTTGGAGAGATGATGAGTCTATAGACGAAGAGGAAGATTACTCTGCATTAGAGTGGATATTTTTCTGATCCACCCGGTTTGGAGACTCCAAGTGAAGAATAATATTGAACAGGGGGAGTGAGTGCAATAGCTACTATAGATCAGATAACCATCCTTCGAGTAGGTTGAAGTATTTGTAGAGACAGATTCAAAGAAATTAGATAGCATAAGTACATACTGACAGATTGATCAGTTGAGAAGTAACGTTCCCACATAGGTATTAGTTGGAAGCTACACAGGCATAAGTTTATGAGTGTATTCCACATATGTATTCAGGCAGGGATATCTTCAATATAGGTTGTTATAGACTTGTAGAGTTTGATTTGTAGATATAGAATACTAGTGGACACATTTGATTCAATTTAAAAAAAATGGAACATGTGATGATCAGTTGCAACTATGAATCCTTCATGATAGTACAATGATAGATGGGTCAACATTGTGGACAGTTGAGTAGAAAAGTTATGGACAATTTGCAACATATGGACATATATGGATACTTAGAAGGTACATAAAACACGGGTCAGAGAATATGCATAGAAATGTGTTTACAATTGGAATCATTGGAATTATTTGGAATCAATTTGTCACAGAAAGGAAAGTAGTGAAAGGAACAAAAAAATAGGGAAAGAGAAACCATCAGTAGAAGCTAAATCATTAGAAGAAAATCATTGAACAATATGGTCAATTGAACATGACAAGTGA
This sequence comes from Picea sitchensis, assembly GCA_010110895.2. NCBI lineage: Eukaryota > Viridiplantae > Streptophyta > Pinopsida > Pinales > Pinaceae > Picea > Picea sitchensis. Next base: position 47,572 of record SNQJ01S0014176.1, read on the forward strand.
ATGAAGAAATAAATTAATGAATGTTTTTTATATATCTCAGAGAGTTATAATAGGAAGCACCAATGGACAATTAACAAGCACTGGAAGAGAGGAAAGGAAACATTTACAGGTATCCCTACATTTATCTACATGACATATTGCAGAGAATTCAAGGGAAGAGAAATCACCAAGGGATTAAAAAAGGAATATCAATAGCATGCAAATAGGGGGAGAGATGAAAAAGAATTGAAGAACATAAGTAAATAATTATTTTTAATGCTTCTCATATATGTCATAGTTTTACATAAAGAAGCACCATGAAGAGAAAGAAGATGCTTGCATACAGTGGGAGAGAGGGAACAAAGGATATTTACTCTTTTTTCCCATGATTTCAAAGGAAGAGAAAGAGAAAGATCGAAAGAGTAAGAGTCAAGAACATGAAGTCGAAGAAGGATTATTTAGAGAAGGTATACTTTCAGGGAAGTCACAAGAGAAGAGGAACACAAAGAAAGAAACATGTGAAGAGAAAGAACAAAGGCATGGAAACAAAGAGAAAGAATAGATGCATGAAGACAGGGGGAGAATCCCCAAGAAGATACACCCTTTACCATTGATGTTAAAGGGGGAGAGTGAGAAACATTGATGAGGATAAATGGTCATAGAGGGAGCATGACTGTTGGAGAATCAATGTTGCCATCAATGTTTCCATTAATGTTGGTGTTTCCATCAATGCCAAAGGGGGATATTGTTGGAAAGTTGTTTTGGATAGTTGGTTGTCATTGATGTCAACCCTTGGAAAAGTCTAGAATCCCTAGAGATATGGCTCAAATCGATGGTCAATTAGTTTTCATTGATGGAGTGGTTGATGTTAGCAAGTGTGATGGGTGCATTTGATGAAGTCTACATGAAGCCTTGGAGGTTTGGTTATGGTACCCGAAGTTGGTTGAGGAATATGTAAATAAAGGACAATGTAAATGAAGGTAAGACACTAATAGATGGATATTCCTTGTTGTTTAATTTACGATTATAGGTGGTATGCCATGTGGTTCCTAACCATTATGGATATATTCCCTTATAAATTTGGAATCCCCGAAGAATGGTCAAGAATCCCCTAATTGGTTACAAGTCAATTAATGAATGGGTAAAGTGGTTGTAACAAGAAAGTCAAGAAGCCCTAAGAATAAAGAAAGAGGTTACCTATCAAAAGTATAAATACGCCTCAAGGAGTATTTCATAAGTACACACATTTACATTGAATATATATCTTGTGAGAATGTTATGGTCTACTATTTTGGTCTATTGGTGAATCTGATCACAAGTTTGAGGTAGTTGATAAAGTGAGAGGAAAGAGAGAAACTTTCGGAGTTGCAGAGTGCTAGGTTTTTTCTATAGCCATAATTTTCCACACCCTTGTGGGTCAGCTTTATAGTGTCACATGAGGAACCCCCACGAGTTTCCTAAGGGATGTCACATGAGGCCCCACATGACAGGGAGTCTTAGTCCAGCAAGGATAAGAAAAACCTGGTACAGATGTTGGTACCAGGCTGCTGAAGGATGTGATAGTGTTACAAGTCAGTATTACAGTACAACAAGTTAGCTACATGTTACAAGTATGCTTATGTGGTTGTAACTTATGCTTGGTTATGGTATGGTACATTCTTGATAGGAATGACGTTTTGATGCATGGTACATCTTGGTGATGTTGGAATGGTACATTGATTAGTAGTAAATATTGGTTGTATTGGTATCTTGGTATCTGGTTTTGGTTACATGGTGACATGAGGCTTATTATTGGTACACTCTTGAAGCATTGTCACTTGGTGTATGGTTGTCATTGATATTGATACATTGTTGAGGAATACACTTGGTATATGGCATCACATGTATGAGATACATCTCTTGGTGATGTTGGTACTTAATTGAGGTACACCATTGATAGTACTTTCTTGGTACATCCTATGGTATATGGTGTATGACATAATTGAGTGATATGGTATATGGTTGAGATGCATTGTTGGTACATGGTATGGTACAGGTGTTGGTGTACATTGTTTACGTACATGGTTGATACATGATTGGTACTTGGTATGGTGTACATGGTTGATGGTTGAGGTACATGGTAAAGGTTCATGTGCATGGTTGATGCACTAGTTGTGATACATGTTGTGGCACAGGTTTGATGTTTGGTATGGTATAGGTTGATAGTTTGGTAGATGCTTGGTAGAGGCATATGTTGGTGATGTTGGACATATATTTGAGAGGTGTCCTTGGTATATGATCCATGTGAGAGGATCTGGTTAAGTATCGATGACAATGATAGGTTGGATATAGTGATAGGTTGGACACAGTGACAAGTTGACATGTTATACATTGATGTGATAGTGGAAGTGAAAGTAATAATGACAGTGGTAGTGACAGTGATTGTAGCAGTGATAGCGAAAGTGGCAGTGACAGTGACATTGGTAGTGACAGTGGCAATGATTGTGGTAGTGACAATTGTCTTACATTTATATTTCAGGGTGGAAGGATGGGGAAAGGAAATGGGGTTGTAGCCTCCTTCCGGTTGGTGCCAGAGAACACAGAGATTCAAAGCTTCCTTCAAGTTGGAGCCTGAGAATTAGGGGGTTGTAGATTCCTTCAGGTTGGATACTGTAAATAAGGGGTTGTAGCCTCCTTCTAGTTGTAGCTAGAGAATTGGGAAGTTGGTGCTACCAATGAATGTATTCTTTGATATATAAGAAAGCATTTTGTGGTTTTCTCCCATTTGGATTTCCATGTAAATTATGGTATATTGTGTATTTGATGTGATGTTGCTTATGTTTACATGACATATAGATGATACATTGATGATATAATGTTGATAAAGTTGAATTTTGTATATTTTGGTTAAAAGTGGTAAAAGTGCTCATACTAATTCACCGCCCTCCTCTTAGTATTCCAACAGTTCTTTTATAGATTCATGGCATAGCTTAGTCATGGATATGAGGAGTAATTTGAACACATTAACACTTGAATATGTGGTTACATCTTTGTTGTTAGAAGAAATGTGGTAGAAGAATATGGAAGGATCAACAAAATATGCCTTGACAGTGAGACGTCGACAAAGATAAAGGAAAATTCTCTGGTAGAAAATATAAATAGAATGGTAGATCTAAATCCATAGTTTATTTGATGATAAGATGTTTTTGTCAGAAAATTGGCTTAAGTTGATGGATAGTTGGCATTGATTATTGGTTTTCATTGATGTCAAATATTGGAGAGTGATATTGCAAATTGATGTCAACCCTTGGAGAAAGTCCGGTAGAAAATTTTGGTAGCACAAAGGTTTGGGTAATGGACCCAAGGATGTTTCATGTATAATGGTATTATTTTTAATATATTTCAAGGTAATATCATTCCATTTCTGGTGGTATGTGGAATGCCACATAACTCCTCATGGTTAGAGAGTTATGGCCATGAGAAGTTGGAGAACTCGGGTTTGGGTAATGGACCCAAGTTTGTTTGATGGATAATGGTATGATTTTTGATATATTTTCAGGTAAGACTATTCTATATGGATATCAAATGTCATGCCATTTATGGTGGTATGTGGAATGTCACATAACTCCTCACGGTTTGAAAGTTATGGCCTTACGAAGTTGGAGGACCCTCATATGTTGGCTTAAGCCCCAAAAGGTCAAAGAAGTCAAAGAGCTTGCAAAGAAGAAATTATTATTTAAATGATAAAGTAAAGTGAAAAATTCAAGAAGGATTAGTTAAATAATAAAGTGAAGTGACAAAATCAAAGAAGATTATTTAAATGATAAAGTGAGGTGACAAAGTCAAGGAGGAATATTTAAATGATAAAGTAATGGAGAACTTTCTAATTATGGAAAGTGGTTAACCCTAAAAATGAGGAAAATAGGTTAAGTGACCTATAAATGGGTTAAGTTACCTAGAAATAGGTTAAGTGACCTAGAAATGGGTTAAGTGACCTAGAAATAGGTTAAGTGACCAAGAAATGGGTTAAGTGGCCTAGAAATGGGTTAAGTGACCTAGAAGATGCTTATAAGGAAGATATTTGGAGAGTATAAATAAGAGGCAAGGCTCTCTCATTTCATATAACACTTGAGAATATTGAATATATATATATATGTAAATGAGGTAACCAAAGGATATGTAAGTTGAATTTCAGAGGGAAGGTGAAGTAAAGAAGGCCGAAATTCAAGGGAGGATAAATTATTTTGATGATGATTTCTAAGGTATGTTATTTACAAGTCATCTCACCATTTTCACAATAACATTTTTTCTAGAATGATTCAGACTATGAAATTGATAGGCCATTGAAGGAACATATCCAAGTATCTATGTTAAAAATTTCAGCTTGTGGGTCGTTGTATTTTTTGGAGTTACACTCCGTGGAAAATAGGGTTTGTGGCTAGTCCTGAAACTAGTCTAAAACAAGTGTTTCGCATAAAAATGTCATATATTATTCATAACAGATCCAAATTTAGTAATACCAAATGTGTTGGCTATAGCACAGTTTGTAGTATTCTTTGTAACATTCTCAAATCCATTCAACAAATATGTTGTGCAGGGCACGCTCTACAAGGTCGCTCTTTAGAATAAAACAAAATTCAACAAGGCATGTCATTTTTTCTATAACTCATTTTATGAGAGGTTCCAAGTAGTGACACCTAGAGGAATTGCATAAAACAAACTGAAGAATATTGTGTACTATTTTTAGATCTTTATTCATTACAGGTACATAGTTATGATTATTTCAAGTTAGGGTTGTTGACTAATCACAAACTAGTCATGTGAGACTAAAGAAAAGGTTGATGAAAATGATAGTCTCTTGTTGTGAAAGTTAAGGAAGGTTTGTAGGTATGTGATCATATACACTAGGTCTATTACATAGTTACAAATCATATTTGGATGATGCAATTGATGAGGGATTTTGGTTAAGGTACATGTTGGGTACATGGTTGAGACACGTAGTTTATGAGTTAGCACATACATGAGGTGTATAGATGATGATGTTGGTACATATTGATGAGTCATAGTTGATGAGTAGTTGATACATTATTGGTACATACTTGGTACATGGTTGGAGGAACTTGTTAGTAGTTTTGTTGACACATGGTTTATGGATGATGTAGCATACTTCTATTGGTATATTATTAGAAGCACATATTGATCTTGGTGATGATTATGAGTTGTTGTGTTATGGTTGTTTGATGCACATATTTGAGAGTTGTCTTGGTGATTGATATTGGTGAGTAGATCTGATTTGGTTGATAAGATTGATGAGACAGGTTGTTATGATAGGTTGTTTGGACATGTTATTGTGACATGTTATTTGTACAGGTTTTGTGCATGGTTGATGCACTTGTTCATGGTACAGGTTTTGTACAGATTTGGTGCATGGTTGATGCACTTATTCATGCTACAAATTTTGTACAAGTTGGTGCATGGTTGATGCACATGTTTATGGTACATGTTGATTACAGGTTGTTTGGTATAGGTTGGTGCATGGTTGATGCACTTGTTTATGGTATAGGTTGATTATAGATTGAGGTACAGTTTGGTGCATGGTTGATGCACTTGTTTATGGTAGAGGTTGATTACAGGTTGATTGGTACAGTTTTACAACAGTATATCTCATAGTGATAGTGTGGCAATGGTTTGATCATTCTACTTATACGTCAGGGCGGTTGGACAGGGCAAGGACATGTGGTTGTAGCCACCTTCCGGTTGTAGCAGGATAACATAGTGGGTTGTAGCCTCCTTCTGGTTGTAGCCAGAGAATTGGAGAGTTGGATATTCCCTCAGGTTGTGGCTCGAGAAACTAGGGGGTTGGAGCCTCCTTCCAATTGCCGCTGGAAAACAAAGGAAGTTGGTTCTTTCAATGAATGTAAATCTTCAAGACATATAAGAAAAATCATTCTATGGTTTTCTCCCGCTTTGGGTTTCCACATAAAACACTGGTGTATTGTGTATGTGTATGATTGTTCATTTGTTCAGTGCTTATTTACTCTGCAGTTATTGGATGATAATGCTACATTTATATAACACTTGGAGTATATGGTTAAAAAGGATCAATTTCTCTATTACTTATTCACCCCCCCTCTTAGTAATCCAACAATTAGTATCAGAGTCGGTTCCTTCAGGAAATAGTTTAACCATTGGAAGGAGATCATGGATTATTATGAGAATGGATTACCAATGTTTAATGGTCATAATCGTTTTAAGTATGAGATGTGGAGCATAAGGACGAAATTATTTTTATAGACATAGGGAAATTATATTTGGCTATCAGTTGTTACATGATATGATAGTTCAAAAAGGGAAAATACCGCAGCCAAGAAGGAATTGAGGAAGAATAAAAAAATAGAAATGGATTTCATCTGGGAAGGATTTCCTAATCTGGTAAGAGAAAAGGTTGGTAAATGTTCATCAACAAAAGAACTTTGGAATAAGTTACATGACATATATTCTTCACCCATCACAGATTCATAAAATGTCAAAGAAGATGCAGATACAAATCAAGAAGAATTATGTTCACCATGTCAAGCAGATTCAGAAGATGAAGAGTACATAATCACCAGAGGTATGTTGTTTTTTTTTAATTGTGAAAAACATGGACTTCTTGAAATAGAATGCCATGAAGGAAATGAGACAGAAAAACTAATTGAAAAGGAAGAAAATTATGAAGAAGAATTGATTAGTGCTTTGGATGAAATAAGAGAAGAAAACAATTCACTCAAGAATGAATTGATGAAACAAAAGGAAAGTGTTCACATTTTTTAAGAATCCCAACAGATCATCGAGAACTTAAGAACTCAGCTAGAAGAAGCCAAAAATATCGAAGAAAATCTTGAATATCAAAAGTAGTGTTTGGAAACCAACATAGAAGCACAGAAGGAAGAAGCAAAAATGAGAGAGAAGATATTTACAGATCATATTAAGGAAAGAAGTAACGATCTAAACTAGCGTGAGGAAGATTTTGGTCAAGAAGAGAAAGGACTTGAATAAGAAATAATCACATTAAAAATTCAACTTGAAGAAGCGAAAATAATAGAAGAAGTCATGAAGTCTTAGATAATGAAGAAAGAAGAAGAGGTTGAGAAGCTTGAAGAAGAAGTTGTCATGTTGAGAAGTAAAATCGTCCATCTCAACAAGAACATTGAAGAGACAGAAACATCCACATCAGTTATAGAGAATGAAGAGAAGCACTCTAGGTTGCTAGAGAAGAAGAAAGAAGAAAATAGAAAGAGTTATGCAGAAGTACTCAAAGGAAGGAATCATGGTCAACCAGAATCTAAGAAAACTATTGAAGATATATCTTCAAGAAGACTATCCATGTTCAATCCATAAAGAAGCTTCAATCATGATCATGATCAGTCAAGGAAAAAATTTAGAAGGACTACACCACAAAGAACATCATTCACTCCCAGGTATGCAAATTTTTTTATGGTCATTATTTTTATTGTACTAACTTTGGACATAAGGTTGCAGATTGTAGGGATTATAAAAGAAATGTTCAAGAAAGAAGTGCCCATGTGATCGCACGTAACATTGAGTGTTACAAATGTCATAACTATGAACACATAGCCAGTGATTGTAGAAGCATGATTGATACTTCCATGAAAGAGAATAATAATATCAGATATAAGAAAGTATGGATAAGAAAACAAGAAGAACGGGTGAACAAAGACCAGGTACCAGAGATCGTAATATTGGCAATAAAACGAGATGAAGAAAATTCTACAGAGAAAAAGAAATATGTCAGATACATAAAGGTTTGGAAAATAACTGAAAGAAAGGAAAGACGGGTAAATAAGGAATAGGTTCTAGAGATTGTACATTCAGGCATTGTAGTGAAAGATGAATCCATAGACAGAAAGAAAGAAGTTAGAGATCAGAGAGATAATGATGTAAATTCTAACATTGTACAATATCTACTACAAATTGATATTCAGAAAAGAACAAAAAAGATACAATGGAAAATACAAACATTACATAGAGATTTTTCACCTGGAAACCCAAACCGGGAAAACTAGCATATATTATATTCATACATTGTGTTACATTGTTTACAATACAATATACATATAGGAGCTAGTGGCATCCAAAACCCTAACCCAATGACCTGGATTAGTCCAAAACCCTAATTCCTTAACCGGAAATAGAAAACCATCGGCAAAAAACCAGTGCCGAAAAACCACCTAAATATCATGTGGTCCCGAAAATATGTCGTCCCGGTGCGAAAATTTTTTTTGGGGGCGCTGCCCTCGAACCCTTGCATGGGGGGATCTACCCCCTCTAACCCCCCTGCGTGCCCGACGCAGACACTCAGACACTACTACTTGTGAAAATAATATAACACATACCCAAGATTCTCCCACTTGTTGTTTTCTTTACACACAGGGGGTTACAGGGTTACACAATCAACAATCCAGGGAAGCAATGCCCATGGATCCTCTACACCAAGAGAACTTCTCAATGCTCATAGATTTTGTTAATGAATCTGCAACATTCTTCAAAGTGTCCACCTTCATCAGTGATACTTTCTTTTCTTCAATCATGTCTCTCACAAAGTGATATTGAACATCAATGTGCTTTGTCTTTGAATGATAAGCAGGGTTCTTTACCAAGAAAATTGCACTTTGATTGTCACATTCTATCCTTACAGCTTCTTGTACCAACCCAATACTTGAACACAATCTTTGTAACCATACTGCTTCCTTACTTGCATGAGTGGTTGCCATGTATTCAGATTCTATAGTNTTGCTCATCCAACTTATTGCTCCTCCAAACAGGTTAAACACATACCCGCTTGTAGATCTCCTACGATCCAAATCTCTAGCCTAGTCTGCATCCACAAAGCCATGTATATCTGACCTACTAATATAACACTAGAAATGTAATAGTTCAATATATCATGACTTAATAAGAGGTTTTATACATAACATGGGGATTTTTATAACACTTAATAAGCCCCTATCCTTAAAACAATTGTTTTCCTCAAAACTTGACCAATTGTGGGTGTTTCTGCATGAAGAAATCATCTTCCCATGTCTCCTCTTCCACTGGTAGGTTCTTCCATTTGACAAGGTACTTAGTAATTTCTCAATTTTTCAACCTCTTAATCCTTGTTTCAAGGATTGTTTTCGGTTCTAGTATGGTTTTCCCTTCTTCATTAATATTTGGAAAAATAGTTTGGACTAGGATCTTGTAACCGATTGCCTTCTTCAAGAAAGAAACATGGAATATTGGATGTACACATGAAGATGGAGGTAACTCCAATTTGTAATACATACTTCCAATCCTTCAAATGAACTTATAGGGACCATAATATTTGGGTTCTAATTTATTGTCCTTTTTCTGTTTCTTGAGGGAATCATTTTTATATGGTTGTAGCCTCACAAATACCCAATTCCCCACTTCAAATTCCCTTTTACCTCTATGTTGATATGCTTCTTGTTTCATCCTATTTTTTTCCATAACTAAGTTGTCCTTTAATAATATGACAACATCTTATTGGTTCCCTAAGTGGTCCTCCACTTCCTGAACCTTTTTAGTCCCTTTCAAGGGAGACATGATTGATGGAGGATGATATCCATAAACTGCCAGAAATGGGGACATTTTTGATGATGTATGGAAGGATGTGTTGTACCACCATTTTGTGAAGGGTAACCACTTGACCCATTGTGTCTACTTATCAGACGCAAAGCAATAAATATATACTTCTAGAAATTTTTTCACAATCTAAGTTTTCCCATCAGAATGAGGATGGTAAGATGAGCTATGAGCAAATTGAGTACCCAAACAAGAAAATAATTTAGCCCAAAAAATTCCAATGAAAATTGGATCTATGTCACTTACAATAATCTTCCAGACTCCATGTATCTTTTGAACTGCTTCCATGAATGTTGTGGATACTATAATTGCTTTAAAATAATGAGAGAGAGAGAGAGAGAGAGAGAGAGAGAGAGAGAGAGAGAGCATACTTAGTCAATCTATCCACTACTACCATTATAATAGTCTTTCCTTTAGATTTGGGTGAACCTGTAATAAAATCGATTGAAAATTCTTCCCAACGTTGACTTGGTATAGATAATGGTTGTAGGATACCTAGAGTATTGATTATATATACCTTATTTTGTTGGAAGACCACACATTTAGACACAAAATTTTGAACATCAATTTTAAGACCTTCCCTGGAAAAATACTTCTTGATCCTATGGTAATTTTTCAAGAACCTTGAATTTCCACCCAAAGGAGAAGTGTGCAATTCCAGAAGGACCATCTATTTGATTTGGGAATTATTACATATATATAGGCAATCATGATACCATATACAATCATTCTTCCATTCAAATTTATCTAATGCATTTGGGTCCTCTTGTAGTTATTGAATGATATTTCATACCTCTTGAACTTGCTTCCATTATATCCTTTCTTGTTCCACCCAATCAAATTGCAAAATAGAAATAGCACATTGTGTACCTTTTGTTTCTTCTTCTTTCCTTGAAAGTACATCTGCCACAATAATATCTTTTCCTTTCTTGTAGATAATTTTGAAGTCATAACCTAGCATATTTGTAACCCATTTTTTTTGTTCTTTTGAAGATAATTGTTTTTACAAGAAGTACTTCAAACTATAATGATCTATTTTTACTCTAAAGTGTCCTCCTATTAGGTATGGAAACCATTTTTCAACTGCATGTAGTATGTATTTATTTTTCATAAATTGGTTTGAGTAAGCTTTTTCCTTTAAGTTGGTTTCTTTCAAAGGAAAGGGGCCTTCCTTATTGCATTAAAACTACACCAATGCCATGGAATGAGGCATCACATTCCACAATAAATGTTTTTTGAAGTCAGGTGTGGCTAGGATAGGAGTTGTACACATAGCCTCAAATGTTTCAAAATATTTGGCTACTTCTTGAGTCCAAGAAAATGCTTCCTTATTTAGTAATGTTATTAGAGGTTCCTTTATTGGACAATAGTTCTTGAAAAACTTGTGGGAATAGCCTTTCAATACTAAGAATCCTCTAAGTTTGTTCAAGGTTTTGGGAATCATGTCCCTTGATCATGTAAAGGAAAGATTAGATCTTGGCCATTGGATTTAGGGATGGGGAAGGTGAAAAGTCACTTTCAGGTTATAAGAGTAAGCCTAGGGTAGTGTGCAATACAAAATTTGAGATATTTTGAGAGAGTAAGGAAGAAATTGCTTGCGGCTAGGTTTGGCACAGTTTTCAAGAGATATTGGGCACATTTACCAAGAATGTTTTCTATGTGAGAGGTGTTGGGAATACTGTTGTTGTTGGAGGTCGTGTTGTACGGATCCATACATTCTATACAATAAGGAGAAAATACCATATTTTGAGGTTGGTTTTTGGCTCAATTTTCAAGGCGAGTTAGGGGATTTCTTTATTGCAGGAGGATCGTTCTAGATAGTCCATATAACATATTATTGACAAGATTATTTATTTGTTGTTTAGTGAGAGGGTTGTACAATGATACATATTTGGCATGGATTTCTAGACATAAAATAAAGGGGAACTATTGGGTCCCTGTAAGTTGTCTCTTGCTACCATTATTGACCGTTGTAGCTTGTAATTTATTCCTGAAGCTGAAATAAAATCTCTCTTGGTGGGTTTCCCCAAATTGGGGTTTTCCCTGGCTGGTTGCCAAAATTTATGGGTGTGCACATGCTTATGTGAATGTTGTTCATTATTATTTTCTACTACAAATGTACTTAGTAATGTGTGTTTCTACTTTTGAAGTATAACTGTGATGTGGTTTATTTTCATTTAAGACAGAAATCTAAGTTTTCTAAGTGTGTGAAAAAAGCTTCATGTGTGTTAGTGTGATTTTGTTACTGATTTTCTACACTGCACACCCAGTATGATGTTTTTATCTGGTATATCCATTACATAGAAATCATGTGTCAAATTGTATCTACCCAATTTCAAGTTCATCTATGGAATATACCTGTCACAAGACATGGGGTGTCCTCCTACTACCTCCACCCAAAACCCCTCAAAATCCATGGTGGGAATGTGTCTCCTTTCTACCATAGAAATGTTAATGGAATTATGAGAAGCTCCTCCATCAACTAGTATTATTTCTCATTTTCCCTACACAACTCCTTTCATATGGAAGGTATTAAACTTGGTCACTCCACTAATGGATTTAATGGTAGCCTTCTTAATCCTTGCAACATTGTACGTGGGACCTTCTTCTCCCTGCACAAGTGAGACCTCTTCTTCCTCCTTCTGATTGATATCTATGTTATGAATGGCTCCACTTTCCTCCTCATCCATCTCATCTTCACTATCAAAAATCACTTCTATATAATGAATTTTCCCCTTACCCATATATCTATGACCTGAATTCAATGGCTCCTTGCAAGTAAATCATAGTTACTTGGCCATTCCCTAGTAGATTTAATTTTTTTAGGGTCCACTTTTACACCTTCATGAGATACAATATGGCCCAAATATTCCACTTATTGAACCCCAAAGGAACATTTTGAAGCATTTTCATAAAGTTGTTTCTCTTCCAAAAGTTGCAATACTCTATCAATATGTTGTACATGCTCTTCCCACTATTTACTGTAGATTAGTATGTCATCAAAAAATACTAACACACATTTTCTAAGGAATGGTTTGAAAAGAGAATTCATCAAGATTTGAAATGTTGAAGGTGAATTAGTAAGTCCAAATTGAATAACCAAAAATTTATAATGAACTTCATGTGTTTGAAAGGTTGTTTTGGGAATGTATTCTCACATCATTTTGATTTCATGATATCCCAAATAAATATCCAACTTAGTAACTAATTTTTATCCATCCAATTCATCTAATAATTCAACAATTACAGGAATATGAAATTTATCATTGATGGTCATTTTGTTGAGTTGTCTATAATCTGGACACATATGTCATGAACCATCCTTCTTTTTAACCATCACTACTAGTGACTTGAAAGAAATTTGGCTAAGTTGAATGATGCCAGCCTCGAACATTTCTTGGATCATACACTAAATCTCACTCTTCTATGCATATTGATACCTGTAAGGCCTAATGTTAGCTAGTACATTTCCAGGATGTAAATGAATAGCATGATGATGATCTTGAGCCAATGGAAGACCCTTAGGAATATCTCCAAATACCTTGGATTTTTTTTTGATAACCATTTGGATCATAGGATATAGATGTTTGAACATCTAGTGAGCACAATTGTGAAATTACACCACAATGTCCCTTTTTGAGTAAGTGTGTCTTCCTATTGGAACTTAACAATTTAGAGGGTTTCACTTGGATACCTCTAAGATCAATTTCCTTGTCTTCTTAGGAAAATATCATGAAAATATATTGAAAATTAAGGGCCCATGTTCCCAATTATTATAACCATTGGACCCCTAATAAAACATCAACACCACCCATTTGGATGGACATCATGGGACTATCCAATAAATACTCCCCCATTGTTGGCACAGGGGAAGACCCAGGGTTCAGCTCCAAGAGCACACCAACAATCCCTAACTACTCGCCCTTTCGGAAACACCTGCGAAGTAGATGTAATCTCACCCAAAGCAGTTATGAGGGGGTTGTAAGACAAAGATTTCTACAACCAAAGGGAAGATCAAGTGGATTTAACACAAGAACATCACAACATTCATATATCACTTATCAGCTTAGATCTATTCTTCACATCTACTTATCAGATCTAAAACAGTAATGAAATCATAGTATATTAATGACAGAGATAAAATACCAATCACACACAACACAAGATGTACATGGTTCACCCTCTCTCTAGGGTTACATCCACAGAACTGTGCTATAATATATTAAGGTAAAGAATACAGTTCTTGTCTGCACTCTTAGCTAGCATATCTTCTTTTCTTCTCCTCTCTTTCTCTCCCCTCCCTACACACCCAGCTACAGGTTTTATCTTCGCACCCAGCTGAAGATCTTACAATACCAGAAGGCTCTCACTCTGATCACTTCTCTCTCACACAACAACAATCTCTCACAATAACTAGATCGATCAATAACAACAATGATAATCTTGACACCCACCCAACCCAGGTCTTCTTGACCTCTATTTATACATTACAATAGCTCACCGACATCCTTAGGCCGAAACCTGGGTGTTTGAAACCCTCGATACCAAAACCCTAGGTGTTTAAAACCCTAGGTCAACTTGACCCATATTTTCAGGGCTTCGCCAGCATGTCTTTCCTTGCTTCTTGTGCGGTGTTCCAAAGCATCCAACGGTGGCTTTTCCTTCTTGCTGAGTTGTCCATGATCCTTATTTCTTGCTTATCTATCATCCCTGATCTCCTCATCCAATGGATTACTTCACTTCATTTTTTCTGCTCTTTTTCTCACTTCGAACCAGTAACAGTCACTGTGTCTTCCATGAAGCTCGCATTCTCCCTTTTCTTCCTTGATCTTCACATACTTCCCTAACCAAGGGCCAATAGGCCCCCAACACTCGCTTGTGACTCATCCCGAGGCACTTTAGATCTGATCTTTCTCTTTTACTTCGACTCCAGACTGCGTAGTGCAACCTCTACTTTTTTCTTGATGCCTCCTCTTTTTCCCCTTGTGTAGATTTTCTTTTCTATGTCTGGTACCCAGTTTCAACTAGACCTGGTACTTAGACCCTTTTCTTCTTGCGTTTACTAAGAACTGCGGGGAAGTTGTTTTTCATAGTATAATTTCAACCGGCTCCCATTTACTAATCCTTCCATCCACTCCCCATAGTATAATTTCAACTAGCTCACATTCACTAATCCTTCCTAATCCTGGCCTCTCACATTATCTAACACTTTGTCAGTGAATGGTGTAGGAAAGGGGTCATGAAAAAAAGCATCATTCAGCTTCCTAAGATCTACGCATATCTTGTCTTCTTGTCCTGTACCACCATAGGGCTAATCCACTCTGACTCTTCAACAAGTTCTATGATTCCTGCTTCCACCATCCTGTCAAGATCAATCTTCATTGTTTCCTTATATTTAGGGTTCAGTCTGTAAGGTATATGTTTAACTCGTATTTCATTTAGCTTTAAAGGAATCCTCATCTCTCCCATAGGTCCTTTAATTCCCTTCATATAAGTGAACTTTGTTGGAAAAAAGTCTTGATATTCAAGCAGTAACTCTGTAATTTTGTGAATGGTGGCAACATCCCAGTAATTTCCAACATTTTCAAACTTTGGTGTCTGCTCTGTTCCAATATTGACTTTCTTAATCTTGATTGGTTGTCCAATGAATGGCATCTCAACTCCTGGTCCTTCCACATCTCTCTGACCTTCTGTTTCCGCGATGTTCACCTTCTTAGGATCATCGTCTTCATTAGCATTGATGTTGTAACAGCCTTGCAGTTTCTGGAGAGGCACAGTCCATTCATCCTCTTATTGTTCCAAAGGAAGGCTAGATGGCTCCCAAATACTTTCTGTCTCACAATCTGTAATGCTTTGTCTACTGAAGGAAATTGGCTTTTAAATAGGAAGGTAGTTACAAAATTTTGATTCATACCTTCCCAATCCGTAGTGATGAGGCACAACTCTGCTTGGAGGTACCAGTTGATAGGTGGCATGTCTAGCATGTTAATGAATTTGTGCACCCATTGTTCTTGAGGAATTTTTCTCCAGGCTTCCTCAGAACTCCGCACATGGTCCTTTGGGCAGCTTCAACCTGTGTATCGAACTTCACAACATTCTACTTGTGCTGGGAACCACGTTGTCATCAAGGTAAAACATTGTACCCATTCTGTGATGCTATGTTTATGTGTCCCCCACCATCTTGCTGGTGTGGATTTCAAGGCCTCATCCATTGCCAATAATCTTTGTTGTATTGGTACACTTTCTTCAAAGTTTGACAAGAAGGTTTCTAAAGGATTCAGGCCATCAAAGGTGGGTAAGTTTCTTACTGTTGTGCCAATACAACGAAATTCTCTGGTTAATCTAGCACATCTTCTTGTAGATACTTCATACATCTTATTCTACCATTTCTCCAGTGATTTTTCTGAGTCTGATGAACATGTGATCTCACTTTTCCATCTCAGGTTCCCATCGGCTGTAGGATTAATGTAATCATGTTGTCTGGTTGTTATCTTGTATATATTTTCTAGTGCATATACATGGTCTTCTTCTCTGATAGGTTCTATGTATCACTGACCTTCATCTGGATCTCTTCATCTCTTTCGAAAGTCATACGTCTTTTCTTTAAATCAACCACAGTGGAATTATTGAAAGCCCAATCAATTCCTAATAGCGCAGGGTAAGGACAACTATAATCAACTATTTCAATTACCTCAAAATCTACAAATGTTCTTACTCCATCAATGTCCACAGGGACATGCTCTAATCTGCCAAAAGGGTTTACAACTTGTTGATTGACCATCCTAAGCCTGATAGGGGAATAGATCAACTTCAGTTTTCCCATCAATGCCCAAGTTTGCTTCATCATGACATTGACCTCCAACCCTAAGTCGAGGAATACACAATCTATCTCATACTCTCCTATTTGAGCATTCAAATGTAATTCCTTATTTTTCCTTCTCTTCTTACCGATTTGGTGTACTACCCTATTCAGTAAGGGGTCTATCTTTCCTAGCTCATATTGTCTGATTAAATTTTGTAACTCTTGTACAACCCTTTCATACTGAATCAACTTAATACATGTATATAAAAATTCTATGAGCTTGCTTACCTCTTTTTCTTCTTTTGGCGAAGCAGACTGATCAAATGCTAGAGGCATTCCATATTCTCTCACTTCTGGTATTGTCTTTGATGAATAACCTTGGTCTCCTCTGAATTCTTTTCTTGCTTCCTCAAATATTTGTCTTTCTTTATTTGCATCAAACATTTGTGTCTTCTCTATAGCTTTCTCGATTCCTGAATATTCTGTAATCTTCCCTTGGGTCATTCTGTCATCTCCTGTAACAATGCCTCCTCTTGTTATAACAATGAATCTAGGGTATTCTCCACAAGGCTGAGCATATATCAATTGCACTTGCGGGTTCTGTTGAGGTCCTCGTATTTCTTTAATCTTAGCTAGCAGCACAAGACAATATTTTATAACATGGTCAAATGAGCTACAATAGTTGCACATGGTACAAGGGTTCTGAAACCCCTTGCAAGGTGTCCTAGTTGTGCGCAGCTATAACAGATTATCTTTCCTCGAACTCGACCCATTCCTCCTCCTCCTCCTCGTCCTCTGAATCCACCACGAGGATTAAAGTTCCCTCTCCAAGGAGAGTTATACTGCGTAGTGTTTCCTTCTTGCTGTACTTCGCCTTGAGTCTTATATATGTCTCTCGACCTTTCATGCATGAGATTGTAAGCCCTACAATCCATATCATCATGTCCTATGAACTTATAGAATGTACATTACAAATTTATAGTTGTCTAAACATTCTTTTGCATGTAGTAGCACTCACCAGGGCAATGTCTGTTTCTGCATACCTCACACCAAGGTAAGGTGACTTTCTTCAAAGGGATCAAAGATCCAAAAGCCAAGTATTCATTGAATAGGGGACAATGTTCCTTGTCATGGCCTTCTAATATGCATATGACACACCAGATGTCTTCTCTTTTATCTTTCCCCTTGTCTTTCTTCATATCTTTGACCTGCAAATATAAACTAGCTAGCTAACTCAAGATATGACTCATACCTGAGTTGGATTCTCCCATAGAGGATGATTCTAACTTCATGGTGATCTCCAGTGCCTCAGAATGCGAAGAAATATTCTGTTGCATCAGAGGGGCTCTGATGTGTGGTAAGAGGGAAACAATGAGTCATTCTTTGTTCTATTCATATGGGATCTGAAAAGTCAATCGACCTGTCAAGGTTTTGAATCTTTGATCAAATTCCCAAATAGGTTTGGCCACCTTCTGCTTGATCTCTTTCAGCTCTGTGATACATTGTGACTTCGACTTGGGTTTATTGAACTCTGCAATCAATGCATTCTTAATCTGATTTAGTGGCTTACGCTGTAAAAGTCCTTGGACAAGCTTCATGTACCATCTCAGTGTGCGATCCATTAGAGTGGTACTAAACTGGGTTCTTTTGACAGCTTCTTCAGTGACATTTTTAATATTCCATATGGCTTCACATAGGAACTAGTGTTGATCAGGATCTTCAGATCCATCTCCCCTAAATATAGGAAGCTTCATCTCATCTATCATATATCTTCCTAGGGTTCCTGACTGAGTATGTGGTGGACTATTATTGATAGTACTCTAGACACTCGGGTGGCTGGGATTACTCTGATTTATTAATGCTACTAAATCAATAGGAGGGATAACATTACTTACTTTGATGGTATGTGCAGTTTTTGAGGTTTCAGGTTCTCACTGGTAAATCTTTTAATCTTTTCCTTCCTCTGTCTCAGCGGGTTCTTAATTTTCTTCATTCGTCAGATCTGCCTCTTCTCCACTATAGAAAACCTCCTCCCCGTATTTCTTCTTAAACATGTTTGCAAGGTGAACTTCTTTGAACACTCTCCCACTGCATGTATGTCCATATTTTGTTTCGTTGTCACTATCCAAATTATTAAACATTAACCTTTCTAGATCTGACCAATCTACTGTATCTTCAAAATGTTCTTCTCATGCAATAACATCTTGAGTCTCAACTTCAGGAATTGTAAAAATTTTCCTCTAGGTCCCTTGAAGAAGTATCTTTCAACTTGGTTGTATGATTCTACTCTGTTAACATCAAACTCTGTGATGTGCCCTCCAATGGTGCTATCAAACCAGTGGTCTACTACTTATGATACAATGTTATCAACTCTTTTGACCTTCTTGATCATCTCTGACGTCCAAACCACAGGAGGTCTAGATCGGATCTCAAACTAGGTATATGCTAGTCTAGTTAGCCACTCATATAGCTCCTAATGGATTCCCCCAAAGAAAATTTCATGTATATCAGTAAAGATATATTTCTCCAACCAATCCTCTGAACTAAGATTAGGGTTCTTGTTCCCGGCTTCAGCGAAGTCCTTTTATTGATCCTCTATCCACTTTTGAGTCTCTGTCTTCGATGGAAACCACCTTGACATTCCCTTAAGAATATTCTTGTCCCAACAATGGAACCATTTGTTGGCACAGGGGAAGACCCAGGGTTTAGATCCAAGAGTGCACCAACAAGCCCTAACTACTGGACCTTTCGAAAACACCTGCGAAGTAGATGTAGTCTCACTCGAAGTAGTTATGATGGGGTTGCAGGACAGAGATGTCTACAACCAAAGGGAAGATCAAGTGGATTTAACACAAGAACAACACATCATTCATATATCACTTATCATCTTAGATCTATTCTGCACATCTACTTATCATATCTAAAATAGTAATGCAATCACAGTATATCAATGACACAGATAAAATATCAATCACACACAACACAATATGTACGTGGTTCACCCTCTCTCTAGGATTACATCCACAGAACTATGCTATAATATATTAAGGTAAAGCATTCAGTTCTTGTTTGTGCTCTTAGCTAGCATATCTTATTTTCTTCTCCTCTCTTTCTCTCCCCTCCCTTTGCACCCAGTTACAGGGTTGATCTTCGCACCCAGTTGAAGATATTACAATACCATAAGGCTCTCACTCTTAGCACTTCTCTCTCACACAAAAACAATCTCTCACAACAACTAGATCGATCAATAACAACAATGATAATCTTGACACCCACCCAACCCAGGTCTTCTTGAACTCTATTTATACATTAAAATATATCACCAACATCCTTAGGCCGAAACCTAGGTGTCTGAAACCCTAGATACCAAAACCCTAGGTCAACTTGACTCATATTTTCAAGGCTTCGCCAGCCTGTCTTTCCTTCCTTCTCGTGCAGTGCTCCAAATCATCCAACGATGGATTTTCTTGCTTGTTGCGTTGTCCACGATCCTTATTTCTTGCTTATCTATCATCCCCAATATGCTCGTCCAACAGCTTACTTCGCTCTGATTTTTCTTCTCTTTTACTCACTTCGACCCAGTAACAATCACTGTGTCTTCAGCGAAGTTCACATTCTCCCTTTTCTTCCTTGATCTTCACATACTTCCCTAACCAAGGGCCAGCACCCATATTGAGCTTAATACTATGGCACTTTGTTGGTAGCATAACAAAGCAGAAAGAAAGGCTATTTTGGGAAGGAAGGCATGCATGAGGAAAGAGACAACTGGAAGGAAGAGCATCATGCGCACACACATGGAAGACCTAACGACGTTAGGTTTAGGGTTTTTGGAATACATTGTAATGGTCGATGAGCCAAAAAAATATAAATATAGATACCTAGGTCTCATAGAGGAGGATAGAACAAGATATAAAGACAGATATAGAGAGTCTAGAGGAGGAGTCCTGTTTTGATAACTAGTTGTAATATTTTTCTTTACGACCTACTTTTGTAAGATTTTGAGCTAGAGAGGAGTAAGGAGAGTGTATATTGAGGGTTAGATCATAGGATGAGGAGCCTAGTGCAATCTAGTCTGCCTCATAATAGATCTTGACCCAACTAAGAGGATGTGTAAAGTGCACGACGTTGTAGTTTTGGAACTGCTATAATAAAAAAGCTTAAGAGACATATCTTTGTGGATGTAGCCCAGGAAGGGTGAACCACAGTAAAAATTGTGTTATGTGATTAAATGCATGTGTTTCCTTACTGTTTTAAGTAGTTGTTGATATGATAAATGAATGAGTTGATTATATTCTGTGCATAATCGTGAATGACAGTTTATTGCATTAGTAAGTTAAATAGAAATCCCAATGCACACTTCTTAGATCTCCACTCAATCTTGAACTGCAAACACTTGAGTATTGCAGTCACCCATTAAGACTATCTCGGGTGAGACTTCACAGTGCACTCTATGTGTTGTGCTGCCTTTTGGTTTACCAGGAGGGCCGATAGTTTTAGAGGCTTTGTTGGAACCCCACTAGACATGAACCCTGGGTCAAGCATATTGAAGATATAAACTTAGACGTATAAATTATAACCAACAAATGATTTTTTTGCCATTGGTTGGAACAATATAGCATTGAGTATATGGGATATGTAAGATCTTCAAAAGGCGGGTCAAGATAATACTAAATCAGACGATGAGATGATGAAAATAATGAGCCACTAGAAGGGGATGTTGAGACCATGGAATCCCACAAAAGAATAGATTTAAAGATGGTTAAAGACAAAGGAGCTGGATTTTGTGCAAAAAGATAACAAAAACCCTAGAATAACACCACACAAGTACCTTGAGAAATATGTGTTTACTGATCTGCATGAAGTCTTTTTCTGTGATTTTCCACACTTATTATAGGAATGGATATTGAGGTCGAAGGATAACCACGCAAAAAAACGGATCCAACAGTTAGAGTGGACCCCAGTTCAGATTGAGCATTTACACCAGTTGAACAACAAATTCACCTGCGCAGTAGATTTTTGGCTTGACAGTATTGTAGTAAGCTTTATAATAGAATTTGTGGTCAATACAACGAAGTTGTATAATGCAGCGGAGCAAGAGTTTCTACATGGGCCTCGAGGAAGGTATATTATATTGGTGTATACTTCTATTAAGATACTGCTATACAAAAAAGGTGTAATGATGATGGAGTCAGACATCTAAACTTCCCTACATGCATGGAGGAAGGGAGGAAGCACTGACAAGACGAGAAAAAATGGAAGGAGGAGTGGATAAAGGAAAGAAGGAGGAACCCTTGGACCCAATCACGATGGACGACGACCAGATCGAGTGGATCAGGGCGACAGCTGGAAAGATGCGTAGTGGAGTACCCTACCAATACAAGGTGAATATAAAGAAGAGAGTCATAGCTGTGAGGGAAGGCTTGGACAATGATGAAGAAGAGGTAGACGATCTCTGGGATGTGGAGCATATTGAGGAAATCCTACCCACAACATATGAGAAGAAGACGATAGGTCCAAGAGCGGGAAGAGAAGGAAAAAATCCTATCCATATTAATGTCAGTGTGGAACCCATAAACCCATGTGCGACTAATACACCAAAGAGAACACCACCATTTAGACAATCGAATTTCGGGAGAAGAAAGACAGAAGGAAGTACATCTACACAAGGAACAACAACTAGAGGAGCTAGTTCAGGAAGCACTAGTCAAGTATCTACACTACATGGAGGTAGTAGTTCAATGTTTAGGATGGCACGACACAATCCCACCATCAGGTTACTAGAATTCAAAGGAGAAGCATCGGAGGACTTGGAAAAACATTTGTTTATCTATGAAAAGATTTGGGAAGCAAAACAGATCACAAACAAAGATACTAAACTTGCACAACTAGCAATTACACTAAGGGATCGTTCACTGGATTGGTATATGATTTTAGCTATAAACAATCCACCAAGGACAACCAGAACAATTGTGGACATCAAGAAATTATTGATAAATGAGTTTCAGAAGCCAAGTTCAGAGGATCAATACATGAATGAGATGATAGAAATTAGACAGAAACTAGGAGAATCCATATCGGAGATTGACTATAGATTCAAGGGAGTGAAAGGAAAGTTGAAATATCTCATGACCGATATGCATCACAGGAACCTATTCATCAATTCACTGCTACCACACTTAAAATATCCATTGCAACAACAAAAATTTCAGACATAGGCAGAGGCTCTACAGGAAGCCCTACAACTAGAAGAAAACCAATATCAGCAGACGAATCCAACCATCGAAGAGTTGAAGGAGGATTTGAAGAGCTTAACGTTCCAGCTAAACCATAACAAAATTAAGGACAAACGAGAAGTTGTTTGGTGTACCACATGCAGGATAGAAGGACACCACAAAAATGAATGTCCAACATTCACATAGTACATGACCGTCGAGATTCCAAATCCGTTACCAACTATTATAACCCTCAATTGCACTAGACATACATACCTGACATCAAGCCATCTTACTTGCTATCTTTTCCAAGCCATCATTGAGCAGCTCTTCTAAAAAAACATTTTCTTGAATATGTACGCACCCTGCACCACTACTTCCCGCGTACACACGCTTGCTGCACCATTATAGCCTGTGTACACTCACAAAACATGCAAAAAATAAAAATTGCAAAGGGATATGGGCTTTTGGGGCGTTACTAATCATTTGACCACCTATAGCCGGTCACCCAACTGAATACCTAGATTTTTGGCCTATAAAAGAAGGTGTTGGGTCCCATTTCAAGAGAAGCACGAGAGCATAAAAACTATGCCCATTTTAGTATTCTCCCTTTGCCCCAATATTTTGAAACCACATTGTGAGTTTGAGCCAGAATTCCTTCTTTCTCCATTGCAAACCCTTGCCATTTCCCTAGAGAGAATTGAAGAGGAGAAGAATATGTGGAAGTAGTTGGTGCATGGTGAAGAGGAGCCCAGGACCGAGTTCAAGGAGCAGTTTCTGGTCTCATATTGTAAACGACTTTTGTGACATTAATATAAAGAAATACTTTTTCCGTCCCACCAAATGATATCTTAAATATTCATGATTTGTTTACATTTTTTGTTATGATGTCTAACCCAGTAATCCTTATATAGAATGCATGCTTATAGTTTATTGACATCGGGTGTAGAGTTTAAGGTATGCCTACCAGATCCCTATACTTTGTATTTTATGTATGATTGTGGGGTAATGACGGGATAGTTGTTAAAAGTAGGAGACTTTAGATGGTTAGTTATGCTTGTACTTTAGAACCCTAGTGTATTTCGTAGAAGGGTTTTCCTGCTATAGCAGAATTGGCAACCATACTGGGGAGACCTCTAGGTTTTTTGGGGGATATTCTTTTTGGGTATTTTGAATCCATTTATTTATTGTTTTTTGAGTTTTTGTAAGATTTTGTGTCTTTAAGGGATTCTGGTCTTCCATACCAGTACTCCTTGCCTGTTCTTGACTATTGGTTTTCATTTTTTTGAGAAGTTACAGAGGTGTACACGGCCTATAGTGGGCATGCACACGTACATATGCGCCCTGCCTTTGGATAGCCCGCATACATACACAGGTTGCTGAAGTGTCAGTAGCGTGCCTGTGTTGAGAAAATATTTTTTAAAGAAGAGGCAGTCATCCTCTTCCCTGTCAGAAGTCATACTTCTCAGGGGTTTTCTTCATCTAGTCTTGGTCTCTATTTTTGCAGTCTTTAAGCCTAGGTTTGATGTTAATTTGCTTGTCTTTTAAAAAAAAGGATTTCTTGTGTTTTCTAGCTTTTTTATGGGGGGGCCATGAATCATGTATTCATCAGTTTCTTTTAGAATCTTTTGTTATTTCTGCTTTGATTGGAAGAAAATCTAAAAAAAATAACTTAGTTTGTTAGATCTCTTTCTTTCTTGGCATTTTCTTTGCATTGTTATTTGAAAAACAAAAATAAATTAGCATAGCGTTGTGTTTTATTCTAATTTTAAAAGCATTTCAAAAGAAAAATAAGAAAGATAGTCATTCTTTGCCAGTGTTCATGTAAGTTTCATCATTTTTTGCAAGAGTCTTAACAACATCAGTTGCACTACCATACCCCTTTTTGAGTAAATCAAGCCTTAAAAAGAACACTTAATCAAAATTAACTAGACTTTTTATGTTTGTAGGGTCAACTAACTAGTTTAGGGTTAGAGCCTTGAATTAGGTTGGACAGGGAACTCTTCAAGGCCATTAAATCAAACATTGGAGTCTAAGTTAGGTAGTGTTAAAGTCTAGTAAACGTGAAAGTTATTCGGGACCCCCCTCTAACATAGGGGATAAACAAGAGGTTGCGTGCAGAAAGGTAGCAGAGATAACCCCTCTAAAGCCAGACCAAGCGTAGTGGGGAATACATATAGAGGGCTTATCTTGGGATTACATTGATCACATTTTCGATGGAGCTTCATGGGTTTCGAATCCGTTTGAGGTCCTCAGTCATCTTCTAGAACACTTTGTTTCAATACCCTTAATAGGTTTAGGGCTTGATACCCTACTCATTGTGGTCCACCCGACTATCGATTGTACCCACCTAGTCACTGTTCACGAGATGACAACCTAGTTGTCTTTATTTGAGGGACTTACACAGGTGACTGCGGGGGTATACCGCGGTACCTAGGGAAGATGTTGGGCCACGCTTTGCAGAGTATACCTGGAGGGTGCTTCCGTGTTCGAGTTGCACTTGCATTGGTAAGTTTCTCTAGTGTTGGTTGGTGTACCTGTTCTTCCTACTAGATAGTGGTCTGCTTGATTTTCTTTTAGGAGTTTTTCTAGAGTGTGCTTCGTGCTCTCTAGTTTTCCATAGTGAGTTATTCAGTCATTGCTTTGGGTCTCTGACCTAGGATGGTACATTTCCCACTCCTCCGGTCATGAGGACATTTTGGTCTTCCACTTAGAAATGTGGAGCCAACTCTCTATAGGCTTTGTTTTTATAACACTGGTTCATTGGAATCAGTGTGTGAGACTTTTACAGACTTGAACGATCCCGCAAAGGGAGAACCTATGCATAGGATATTCATGGCTAAGGTTCCAGATGATACCAACCAAGGAACCCCTTCATAAGGGTATTCTTGTGCTTTTCCTTTCTTTGGAAACGTTGGTGTCCCTCTAATGGCCACTTTGTACATTCTTGGTTTGAATGTGGGACTATCGGTTTGGTTGGGTACCATTCCAAATGTTCTGAATGCTCTTGATGCTTCTCAACTAATCACTTTATGCCGTGGGCATAATGTTGATGTTCCTTCTTCAGCAAAGTCTTCTCCTCCTCCTTCTCCCACCTCTAGTGAAAGTATAGTTACTAGTAACCAAAAGTCTAAATGAAGTAGAAAGAACAAGAATAGGAAGAAGGAATCACCAACCTCTGTGAGTCATGTTGGAGATAGGTCCTCAACCTCTGCAAGTCATGTTGAAGACTAGCACCCAGCCTCTACAAGTCATGTGGAGGGGAAAATTCCAGTCATTGCTAGTCATACTGGTAATAGGTATGTATCCTTTGCGAGTCATGTTATCGACCCATCACCAACCTCTACAAGTAATGTTGGAGATGTGCAACCATCCACTGCTAGTCATGTTGGGGACATCGATTCTATTGAGAAAACTAGATGGATAGGACATAAGACTAAGTTCTTTTGTAATATTTGCAAGGGAGATCACCTTACTCATATGTGCCCTGGCATTCTAGAGGTACAAATATTGTGGACCCTGTCTGTAAGCTCTTATGATTCTGAGTCTTCTGAGGTTTCCTCACAGTTTATTCAGCCAGTGGTTGAGAAAGTGGTCATGTCAATGCATTCATCGGCTGATCCCAATCTTATTTTAGGGGTGAGGTGCCTTTAGACCATGTAGTCTCACAACCTATTCAATCGTTGGTTGAGAAAGTGGTCATGTTGATATAGTCTTCGGTTGATCCCACTCTTATATTGAAGAGTGTTGAGTCTACCAAAGTGCTCATGCCGATGAAGTCTTTGACTCATCCCACTCTTCTCTTGGGGAGTGATGTGTCTATCGACTATGTTTTTAGCATTTCTAGTTTACTACTTTCAGAACAAGGGGGCATTCCGCTTGTTCCAAGCACACCACGTCCAAGCCCTAGGATGGTTTCCTTTGATTGGAATGACCTTGTTGAACCTCATCTTCCTTCTTATGCACCTTTTCAAATAAAGGTTGAAGTCAATTCAACAAACATTTATCAATGTATTATGGATGAAGGAGCCTCTGCAAGTATTTTAAACTCCTCATTTTGGAAAGTCTTGGGATCTCCCAAGCTTGTGTTTGTTTCGCATGAGCTATGGGATTTCGACACACGTCCTAGTGAATATTTGGGGGTTCTTCCTCAGTTTCCTATCTCATTAGGTGGGAAGACTGTCCTTGTTGATGTTATAGTGGTGCAAGGCCCGTTAGATTTCAATATGCTTCTCGGGCCTGATTTTGTATATGCTATGAACATTGTGGTGTCTACACTCTTCCAGGTGATGCATTTCCCTCACAATAAAAGCATTGTCACTATTGACCAACTAGCATCTGATAATCACCATCCTAATTCGACATTATTTCAGGCTAACCCCTTTATATGTTCATAGTGTTCGTGTATACTCTACCTCGCCATGGGTTAATTATGTGGAGTCTTATCCTCGATGTTCAATTGCTTCTGAGAAGGAACCTATGCAATCATGTTTTCCTTCTAGAGACTTGGTCTCAACAATTAATCCATTGGTGTATCCAATGGGGGCATGGGAGCCCTTTCTTCCCTCTCTTGGTCCAAGTAATTTTGAATCTCATTCTGAGTTTGATCTTATTGTTTGTAGATCCTTAAGCCCTCGCGCTTGTGATTCTTTGTTGATAGACTCTGCCAGTCCTGACCAGAGCCTCCATCTTCATATGGAATATGGTCATTTTACTTCACCCTATGGGACTATCGACCCTCGTTTGTGTGATTTCTCGGATTTTAATTTGCCTCCAGATGAGGCTATCCTTGAAGCCATGACTACAGTTTATATACCAAGGGAAGACTTACACTGTGGTTTGTGTTTTTGTCCCTTTTAGGAGACTTTCCAAGTTGACTATCGAAGAGACTCTTGGTCTAAGCCTAGAAGTGGTCTCTACCTGAACCATTTTCATACATGAGTCATAGCTCCCAAGGTCTTATTTTAATCCCTTTTCAGACCCTATAAACATGAAAGTATTGCCAAGTGATATTGTTGCCCTTCACGCTCGTCAAACTCAAATTTGAAGGCACGTATGTCTGATGGTAGTTTACCCCTTTTTTGGTCCAGACGGTCAACTGTATGGACAAAGGTATACTCTAGGAGATTTGGTTCGCTAGAAGAGTATTCTTAGGTATAATTTTAACCATTTTTTGGGCCTGAGGGACTAAATTTATGAAAAAGGAACCCCCACGGAGTCCATAGTTAAGCTCTTTTCAGACTCCCTAAAATTGAAAAGATCGCCAAGTGACCTTGTTCCTTTACACTCGTTAAATTGGTCTAGAAGAACATCCCTTACAGAGTCCATAGTTAAGATCTTTTCAGACTCGCTAAAATTGAAAAGATCGCCAAGTGACCTTGTTCCTTCACACTTGTTAAATTGGTCTAGAAGAACATCCCTTACAAAGTCCATAGTTAAGCTCTTTTTAGACTCCTTAAATATGAAAAGATTGTCGAGTGATCTTGTCTTTGTCACACTTGTTAAAATGGTTTTAAATAGACATCTTTTCGGTGCTAGTTTACCCCTTTTTCGAACTGACTAGATTACCTTCGAAAAAGGTACCCCAGTGGAGTCTCCTTTTACGTTTTTTCAGACTCTCTAAAAATGAAAAAATGCCAAGCTTACCTTCTATGGGCTTGTTAAAATTACATCTAAGGACATTATCATTGTGTCTTATTAATCGCATTTTCATTCCTGCATCTTTGGCCTAATGCCGGCTCCATGTTGCTCTCAACTGAACCATCTGAAGCATGCCTTATACGCAAGCCTTGTAGCACTTTGTCTCTGCGTCTTGACACTTTGACCCATGGAGGATTTTTCCCGAGTGTCCCTTTCCTTCATATGTCTCCTTGCCCTGAGCATCAATATGTTCCTTGCACTTGAAACTAGTATGTCTGGGACACTCGTTCCTCCTTTGTAATGTAGCATTCTTTTATTATTTTTCAAGCTTTCCAAAATTATTGAAAATGACAAAAAAATCAAATATACCCCAAAAAGAGGAAGGGAAAAGTATTTTCTTTTTGTTGGCAGCACAATGAGTCGTCCTTGGACAAAGCACATCCTTCGATTTGTTCGTCAAGCTCTAGGATTTAATATTACCTCAGAAAGTTTTTATCGCTACATAGAGTTGTGTCCTCCTTCGTTTGGTTATCCTTCCAAACATATAGAGAGTTTGTGTTGCCTCCTACATCGTGAACTTATGTCAATGCCATGTTTTCTGAGTCTCATCATTTGTCATGCTTTTGTCTAGGGGAATTTTTACTAATCTTGAGTTGGCCCTTCTGCAGTTTGTCTCCTGTCCTCATGCCCGACCACCCCGAAAGACCAATCAAGTCCTTGTTCAAAATCAATGAAGTTCTATTCATGATCATCGAGATCCTCTTGTTTGTTCTCGACAAGCCATCAAAGACCTCTGGGTAGTGAAGTGGTACATTGATATTACACTGCTACCCTAGTTTTTAAGATCTCGGAGTTGTTGCTCGAGCTATGAATGCCTCATATCCAGCCATCGGGCATCATTAAATTCTTAAAGATGGATACTATACATGTATATATTTTGATTTTGAGATGTAGATCTATTGTGTATTGCTCGCAGCTACACTTTATATAGTTATATGAAATGGATATGCAGTGTATTTGATTGGCAACCAAGATTTTATTTTGTCTCGATCATGGGTATGCCCACCTCAGTGAGACAAATTTTTATTTTGTAGATGGCACCTCCTAAACTCTGGTCTCTAGGCTCACTCGCTTCGTACGTTGGTGAAGATTTGTGATGTATTTCAGCCATTAGATTCTCTTCTGACCTCACACATTAGGGGGCATCTGTTATAACCCTAAATTGCACAATACATGCATACTTCACATCAGGCCATCTTACTTGATATCTTTTACAAGCCATCATTGATTAACTCTTCTAAAAAACCATTTTCTTGAAGATGTACGTGCCCTGCATCACTTTTTCCCACGTACACACGCTTGCTACACCATTACAGCCCGCATACACTCACAAAAAACACAAACATAAAAATTGCAAAGGGATACAGGATTTTGGGCTGTTACTAATCATTTGACCGCATATAGCCGGTCACCCAACTGAATACCTAGCTTTTTGGCCTATAAAATAAGGTGTTGGGGTCCCATTTCAAGAGAAGAACGAGAGCATAGAAACTCTACCCATTTCAATATTCCCCCTTTTCCCCAATATTTTGCAACCACATTGTGAGTTTGAGCCAGAATTCCTTCTTTCTCCATTGCAAACCCTTGCCATTTCCATAGAGAGAATTGAAGAGGAGAAGAATACGTGGAAGAAGTTGGTGCATGGTGAAGAGGAGCCCAGGACCGATTTTGAGGAGCAGTTGCCAATCTCATATTGTAAACGACTTTTGTGAGATTAATATAAAGAAATAATTTTTTCGTCCCGCTAAATGATGTCTTAAATCTTCATGATTTGTTTGCATTTTTTGTTATGATCTCTAACCCACTAATCCTTATATAGAATGCATTCTTGTAGTTTCTTGTTTGTCTTTTGGTGAATGCAGGTTGGCCTTGGGAGGAGATCTGCAGTCAAGAAACAACTAAGCGCGAAGGGATCGACACCGGAGGCGGAGTTTGAAGTATACCTATCGGATCCCTATACTTTGTCTTTTATGTATGATTGTGGGGTAATGACGGGATAGTTGTTAAAAGTAGGAGATTTTAGACGGTTATCTCTGCTTGTACTTTAGAACCCTGGTGTAGTCCATAGAGGGTTTTTCCCTCTATAGCACCAATAGGAGGACTATGGTGAGAAATATGTAAGAACCCGGGCCACAATCCATATCATTTCCCAATGATGCAGAAATACCAGACAGTCCCAAAGAGTTCATATTGAAAATTTTGCAAGTCAGTGGGCCATGATGACAAAGATTGTAGAACTATGAATTTGATGAGAGAGAGGACATCATATGCATATAGCGTGCAGGCATAAATGATAACCGGGAAACCCGCACCATATTTTAACCAATTTCCATCCCCATACAACATTGTGCAACAGCAGTATAATACTGTGCAACAACTATATAATATCGTGAAGCCACAGTACAACAAAAGGCAACCTCAATACAATACCAAGAAGTACAATCAGGCGCCTCTATATAATGCACCAAGAGGAGATCAAGCTGGCTACAGAGGTGGAGGATGAGCAAGAGGAGGTTTTGGAAGAGGTAGAGGACCAGTAGTATGTCAAAACTATAAAAAAACTGGGACATTATGTAAGAGAATGTCCACTTCCACCAGCAACTTGTATGTATTGTTGCGCATTGGATCATGACACAAAATAATGTCCTACATTACTCAGTAAGATCCAAGAAAAGAGAAATCAGAACAACCTAAACGTTCAATGGATTTCAATCAAAGTAAGGGATGAAGGACGAAACATCAACATAGTTACGTGCGGAGGAGCTAAAACAGGAAATGACACAGTCCGACAATATCCAGTACAACACCAGTGGGTGAAGAAGAATGTCGAACCAAGGAGAAAGTTCGATCCATAGAACGAGAAGGAAATATTTAAGCAATCCAGATAAGAATTATTGAAGCAAGACACCGCGTTGATGTCAAATGCACAACAAAGAAAGGGAGAGACAGAGTACGAGATGCCTCCATAGTTGGATCATACCAAAGAAATGCATCCCCTGGGAAAAGTAAGTACAATCAAAGGCTTTTTGCAATCTTGTGTAAGACTATTGAATGATCCATCCACTGTCAAAATATTGAAAAATATAGTAGAAAGATGTAGCATAGAGACAGAAGGAAAACTAGAACAAAAAACTGTCAATCACCTACAGACAAGGAGAAGAACAAGTATGGAGTTCTGGCTGAATGCCAACATCAGAGATTTCAATCTGGGATATATCATACTAGATTTAGGATCTAAAGTCAATGTACTACCAAAAAAGACATGGCAATGTATGGGAGATCCCACATTAGGATATTCACCTGTTCAGCTGAAACTAGCAAACCAACACAGAGTTATACCAATTGCCAGATTGAGAGGAGTGACAGTAGATCTGGATGGAGTGCGCACTAAAGAAGACTTTGAAGTGATTGAAATAGTGGACGACACAAAACCATACCCAACATTTCTTGGCTTGGATTGGGCATTTGATAACCAAGCCATAATCAATTTAAAGACACAAAAAATGACATTTGATTCAAGAGAATATAGGGTCATCACGCCATTAGACCCATCAGAAGGGGAAAGGTTTGTAGAACCTAATTGCTTAGACTTGGAGGAAATCAACCAGTTGTACAAAACAACTCCGCGCGATGAGGATTATGTAAACCCAACTACGGATGAGATACTTAGTTGGCGAAGCATTACTTCATCTGTGACAGACTCAGATACAGTTTTAGAGAAATGGAAACAAAGGCTACATGAAGTTTCCACAAGAAGATGCACAAGAATAGACTGCGCAGTAAGATGGGTAGGCATAGAGATAAGGGAACCACTGATTTTCCATGCTGTAAACAATATAAAAGTTTTCTTGGAATAGTATGAGGATGAAGTGTTAGAAAACCAAAGACTCTTAGCACTCGATATAACACTCAAGGCTAGACCTGCAACATGGTGGGGTGCACACAAGGAAACAATCAAGGATTGGTACCAATGTAAGCGGTTACTACACACAAGGTTTGGTGCAGAACAGAAAAGCAACAAGAAGGAGAAGTATGATGGACAGGGAGCACCAACGGAACACTTGGAGAAGTGAAAAGCACTATGGAAAATGACACCCCCAGAGGAATGGCTTCATCATTTTGTACATACTTTAAAGGGCATAACAACAAACTGGTATAGAGACTGGGAACTACACAGAGAAGCTGCGAGTTGGATGGTATTGCAACAGAATTTTACAGCCACTTTCGCATTCGAGCATGAGAATCCCAACATAGAGGCAGCACTTAAATAGATAAGAGAGGTGATATTCATTAAGGAACCAGAAGTCAAACTCATAACAGAAGAACAACAACAAAATAAACAAACAATGAAAGAACTGTTGTCATGCTACCATGTGCAGGAAGAAGCACCAGATGAAGATGATTCGTGTGAAATATTCAGATTGAGGAAGTGGAAGGTGAACGAGAAGTGGAAGGTCCACCTCTAGATTCAAACGTAATTGTTGCGTCGATCAAGGTGAAGAAAGTCAACATTGGGACAGTTGAGAATCCCAAAATGGCCAGCATTGGAGACTAATGGGATGAGAAAACAATAGAAAACATAACATAGTTACTGCGCGAGTACATCGATTTGTTCCCCACAACATTTACATAAATGAAGGGTATAGTGGGAGAGCTAGGAGAAATGAAGATAACACTCAGAGCTGAAGCAAGACCGATTAGATAGTGACCATATAGACTAAACCTGATATATAAGAAGAAAGTTAAAGATGAGATCGATAGAATGCTCAAGGCCAGAATCATAGAACCTATGGAGGAATCTGAACGAATAAGCTTGATGGTAGTTTAGGAGAATAAACAAGGCAGGATAAGAATATGCGTCGACTTGAGAAAGTTGAATGATGCATGCCTACATGACCCATTCCCTAAAACTTTCACAAATGAAGTGTTGGAGAATGTAAGAGGACATGAAGTTTACTCATTCACTTATGGATTCTCAGGATACCACCAGTTCAAGATAGCACAGGAAGACAGATACAAGACCACGTTTTCTACCAAATGGGGATCCTACCAGTACACAGTCATGTCGTTTGGACTGAAGAATGCACCAACAATATTTTCCAGAGTAGTCATTGTTGCATTTAAGGAGTTTATCCACCAATTTTAGAGGTATACTTGGACGATTGGACAATCTATAGTCTATTGAAAGACCATGTAGAGGTATTGCAGCTGATGTTAGAAAGATGCAGGCAGTGTCAGATATCATTAAACATCAAGAAATTTATCTTCAGAACATCGTTTGGGATACTATTAGACCATATAGTATACAAACAAGGTTTACTAGTAGATCCTGCAAATATTGCAGTGATTGTTAACTTTCCACCACCAAAAACAGTCTGTCAACTAAGAGCGACATTGGGACACACAGGATACTAAATAAAATTTATCAAAGGGTACATGCAGATTACCGTACCAATGGAGAAATTGTTAAGGAAAGATACAAATTTTCAGTGGAATGAAGATTGTCAACATGGTATGGATATGTTGAAAGCAAAAATGGTCACCACGCCAATACTAGTATTTCCATACTAGGAGAAGACATTCCACGTACATGTAGATGCATTAGCCATAACACTTGGAGCTATTTTGGCACAACCAAAAGAATGAGATTTGGATCACCCTATAGTATTTGCGAGCAGAAAACTATCAGAATTAGAGAAGAACTATAAAACTATAGAGAGGGAAGGCCTTGCTATGGTATATGCACTGTAGAATTTCAGACATTATTTACTAGGAAAACATTTTAAGATGTTCACAAATCACTCAACCCTTAAATACCTAGTCAACAAGCCAGTGTTGGGGGGGAGAATATGTCGATGGTTACTATTGTTTCAAAATTTTTATTTTGAAGTAGTAGTCAAGCCAGGGAAGTTGAATGCAGGACCTGACCACCTATCAAGGGTCACAAATGGAGAAGAACCTACAAATTTAGAGGACAACTTTCCAGACACATAGTTATTTTTAGTCCAGATCGTCGATGAAAACTTTGCAGACATCATCCAGTACTTGAGTACAAGTACTACGCCATAGGAATATAACACCATGCAAAAGAAAAACCTAGTAGTTCGGGTTGCAAACTATTAGTTGATCGCATGACACTTATACAAAATGGGTGTAGATAGCATCTTGAGAATATATGTGCTAGAACATGAAATCCCAAGGGTTTTAGCAGAATCCCATGAGGGAATAGGAGGAGGACATTAAGCAGGAAAATATACCGCGCATAAGGTATTGCACGCAGGACTATGGTGGGAAACCATTCACAAAGACTCGAAAGAGTACTATTAGAGATGCGATGTCTGTCGGAGGGTTGGTAAACCCAATAGAAGGGAGGAGATGTCATTGCGACCACAGGTAAATTTGCAGGTATTCAAAAAATGGGAAATAGACTTTGTGGGACTAGTTAACCCTCTAGCGAAGAGGACAGGAGAAAAGTACATTATCACTATGACATAATACCTGACAAGATGGGCGGAAGCAACCCTAGTGAAAGATTGTAGCGCAGAAACAACAACACACTTTCTATTTGAGCAAGTAATCACTATATTTGGTTTCCCAAGGATGTTGATGAGCGACCAAGGCACTCACTTCATTAACAACACTATTAAGGCTATGACTGAAGAATTTGAAGTCCATCATCAAAAGGGCAATCCATATCACCCATAAGCAAATGGAATAGTAGAAGCATTTAAAAAAATCCTTGAGAATGCACTGACAAAGATCTGTAATGTCAACAGGGACGATTGGGACCTCAAAATAACAGAATTATTGTGGGAATATAGGACCACATGAAATAAATTAGTAGGACACACACCATTCATATTGGTATATGGACAAGAAACAATGGTAACATTAGAAGTTTTGGTACCTAGTATGTGTGTAGCTGCGATTACACACATGACAAAACAAGGCGTAGTACAGGAGAGACTAAACCAATGGATGATCATGGAGGAAGATAGGATCCTAGCAGGGTTCCACCAAAAAGTTCAGAAAGAAAGGGAAAAATCTTGGAATGATAGACATATCAAGAATAAAACTTTAAAGGAAGGAGACTTAGTGTTGATGTATGATAGCAAATCCATTCAACATCTAGGAAAACTCAGAATGCACTGGATAGGACCATATGAAGTAAAAACTGTCATAGATGGGGGAGTTGTACAGTTGAAGGACTTAGAAGGTCCAGAACTTAGAGGGATGATCAATGGGAGCCAACTGAAGCTATACAAGGACAGTCGACCACCCGCAACTTGAAAGTCACCGTGCAATGAAAAAAAAGAAAAAAAAAAGCAGGGTAACAAACGACACCAATAAAGGTACAGTGCACCAAAAGGAGAAGGAGCACGAACACTTAGGAATACGAGCCCGATGAAGACAAGGCCAATGGTCAGCTCAAAATGAAAACAAGTGGGAAAGGAAAATATGAAAAAAGAAGTACTAAGTGATGAAGGAAAGCAAAATTGAATGTTGGAAACGACTTACGGGACATCACATTAATCACGCCAACTAGAGACGGCAAGGGAGAGTAATGGCCAGTATGAAGGAACCATAGGTTCATTGAATCTGTAATAAAGGTAACTTCTTTGACAAGCTTCACACGACACCCATACAAAGAAAGGATGTGGGAGCAAAAATCTTATTGCGAAATTGAAAGAGGAAGAGAGCGATAGAGCATACGAAGCACGGAGTGAAGTTTACAAAGGTTGTAGAGGCTATTGAGCTTGTGGAATGACCAGATTTTCCACCATGGCACCACCCAAACAAGCAGAACTGAGCCAAACTACTAGAAAATCCATATTTGGAACTAGAGAACAAACACAATCGTAGGAAAGACAACAATAGCTGCCAGAAGTTGTCAATGTGGATGAAATCCCATCACTGGATAGAACACCAGGAAGCCCAACATTCATGGTAGAGGAAACCCAAAAAACAAAACTTATGGGCATGGACATCGATAGATCGGAAGAGGGGAAAGGCCGATAGAGTGAGGACATAGGCAGTCAAATGCAACCAAAAAACCATGAAGAAGCCTCGATAGTCAATGGGACGGCTCCAAATCAGGAAGCAATGACCGAGCGAGAGGAATCACAGACAACCGTGTCGGAACACCCATAGGAGGGAGCACTGGAAGATGTCATGATCTGGCTGGAACAATATGCAGAAGAATGAATAATGGAGGTAGGAACCTCAAGTTAGCCACCACCATGAAAGGACAAGCAAACAATACCTAGGTCACCGCGCAGACAACCTGCTGCAACAATTGTTTTTTCGCGCATACCAGAAGGGGTACAAGTAAAAGAAGATTTGTTAGGATATGTAGAAAAACTAAAGTACATAGACCATGATGTAACAAACACGTAAAATTTCCCAGAGTTTGCGAAGCAAGTCTACCTATAGACTGTGGGTCTAGATCCTTTTGGGGAACTGATTCATCAACCACTCCAGTGGGCAGCAGGGTTGGCAAAAACTGGGATTCTTGGTCTATTGGAACTACCACACTTTGGCAGAGGACAATATGAAAAAAATTACGTCAAGCAGTTGATGGTAGTCACACATGGTGAATATTTGTGGTTGGACAAGTTCATCTCAATAGACATAGAGCTCATTACGCACATCACAGGGCTGCCATCATAGGGCATGGATACCGCACAATTTCTTGAGGAAAAAAAAAGGAGAAAGCACTCGTCGACGACATGAAAAATAAATACGGCACTGAAAGGGGGACATGCAGAATCATTATCAAATGGATCAGTGACATCATGACAAAAATGGCCGCAAAAATCATGGCTTGCAAGCTGATCAGAAAATTTCACAAGGAGGAAGTCTCGGTCAAGGTTGTTGCAGCTGCAGGACAGTGTGTCGAGGGCATCACAATCAGCTGGGCCCCTTATCTATTGAATATTTTTCTAGATGACTATAAGGATGCGTAGGATCTGGGGACATAATTTTATTATTCATGGATGCTAATGATGATATCCATTATGGGATGGAAAGAACCGAACTATGTATTTTTCACCACCATACACAAACCCAATCATGGAGAGAGATACTTATCGCTTGGCTTCGCTTCGGATTCCAGGAACTGAAATATGAATGCAACTATATTCGAAGGATATCTTCGCGATCTATAGGATACCATCGCCAACCTCTATAGAATAACGCTACATGATGTTGCATGCTATCAAGGCATAGCTAACTTCAAGTCATATAACATACCCGACCACCTAGAGGCCGGGCTACGCCACTTAGACAAGCTGCAACACACCCAACCACCCACAGGCTAGGCATGTTGCAGTCCCAAGACTCAGTTCTCTTATCTCTAATTAAAAACAAAGGACTTCTCAACAATGTTAGAAACATGCACACCACATCAGGGATGATTTTAAGGATGGAAATTTATTTTAAACTGAAGAAACCTTGGCGAATATTACTAATCCTTCATATGCCAACTATAAATGTTTGGCGATATTTTTGTAAAAATATTCAAATTTCTAAGGATTTTATATAGTTTTTATAAAATTTTGGAGATTTTTAAGGTAAAATAATTTTATCCTATAGAATTTGGGCAAATAATTTTTAAAATAGCGAATCTCGTTTTTGGAAAAACCATGGAAAATTAGCCCATGAGCGAAATTTAGCCCCTAAAATCATCCATGCACCACATGCATAAGACAACATCCATGTCACAACATAAAAGAGATAAACAACATGCCATGCACAACAAATAACCAACAGATAGGCACATTAGAATACATATCTCAGAGATAATTAAATACACAACAGAATACATTAAATAGAAAACATGGAGAGCACTTATATTTGCAATTAAATGTTCACCAACTAGCTGCAGACCAAGGACGTTCCTCCCAACCATAGACGTTGTTGTTCATTTACTCTCAATAGCAGGTCACCCCCGAGGTAGGGACATGAATCCACAAGGACGGGCCAAGTCTAAATACACAATAGTTGGCTAAGTAGCTCTTAGGTTTCCTAGCCTCACAAAAATCCTAATTTCCATCTCTCTTTCCCCCTTATACTGCACAACCCCAAGAAATGAACATCTTTCTCTGCCATGTAGTCCCTGAGGTTGTTCCATTTCTCTCCAAGGCTCCAGTTCTACTGGACAGGAAATCTCCCTACTGGAAATTCCAAGGACTCTCAGTTGTGGATAGTTACATCCAAACTTCCATCAAGTTCATGCACACAGGCATCCATTCCCTCCGGGAATGATTAGTAAATAATTGCATCCATTCAACTATGTCTCTCCTCTTCCTGCTATTTGTTTCCATTCTCAACCCAAGAGCACACGAACTAGCAGTAGTGAGTGAAGAGGAAGAAGAACGAGTGAACGAGTGAGAAGAGGACAAACCAAGGGAAGAACGACCCCAAAAAAAACCCCAAGGGATGTTTAAATAATTACATGAAGACAAGAACCACATGGACTCCCTCCCAAGAATCTCATGTAACCCCCTCTTCTCCATAAAATCAATTATGGGTAAATAAAATAATAATAAAAAGAATTATCCCCTCAATCCCCCTCTCTCGTGGTATCATAGCCCCCTATCTCTTTTGTCCTTGTCGGTCTTGCAGCCAACAGTGTATTTTATTAATGTATAGGAAGTGTTACATTTCCTAGGCACT
Organism: Picea sitchensis; assembly: GCA_010110895.2. Lineage (NCBI taxonomy): Eukaryota > Viridiplantae > Streptophyta > Pinopsida > Pinales > Pinaceae > Picea > Picea sitchensis. Next base: position 86,566 of record SNQJ01S0014176.1, read on the forward strand.
CTGGACCCTTTTCAACTTTACCGGCTCACCAGCTTAAGTCATATTTACATAATACATTATAGTTTATAAGGGTTAGAACCGGGATGTTACATCCCCCTCCCCTTATTTTGGCACTGTCCTCAATGAACAACACCATTCCAATGTTATTAACATTACAATTCTAGGCCCTCTAGCCTTAAGTCNGTATGATGATCTTAAGAATTTATATTTATGGAAGCAATTCCAACCAACAAGATCTCCTTCCCTCTCATCCATTCACAACCCAAAGAAATGAACCCCTTTCTCTGCCATGCATCCCCTCAGGTTGTTCCACTTCTCCCCGGCTTTAGTGCACTCACACAAGAAGTTTCAGAGTTGTGGGTTCCTAAACTCCAGTTGTAGCAAGTCCATTGGACTTTCTTCCTTCCATGCCTTTGTCATTTAGTTGCTCCAACATCACCTTATTTTCTCTAATAGTCTGGTACTTTTCTAGATCTTCAATATTCATCATTTTCCTACAATATTTCAAATTAGCGAGCATGTCAGTTCAAAATTTGTGCATACAATTCTCATTCTTTCTCATATTATAAGAGTAAATTTTCATAATCCAACACAATACTTATCTGTGCAGTTCATGGATCTGCATCCATATGGTTGTCTTGTTAACTTGTCTCACTATTTTCCTTGACATACCCATTGTGTGCATGACCCCAAGCAAGAGATATCAAATTATCCTCTTCCTTGTGGTCACTCACTTTCCAGGCCTAGGCTCAGGCATCCCCTTTTCTGCTATGGAGTCCCTCAGGCGATCCATCTTTCTTGACCAAGGTTCTCTTGCATAAGAAGTTTTCTAGGGACATGGAGTTTTGATGTCACAATAGTATCCTTTTCCATGCTTTCTAACTTGCATATCCAACATCTCATCTGTATTATATACATACAGTCATCATGAGATATCATTATAACCATTTCAAACATAAATGTCAAATCTATTTTATACAGGAAAATAAAAATCTCCAAGCATGATCTTTCTTCTCATAATGGTTGGCTTTGCAGCTGTAGATATCAGCCTTCCTTATGGGCTTACATCCTTGCCATATCCAAGACCATTCTACCTACAATTTCTTTAATTTACATTCGTCCAAAACAATTCGTCGGTAATTATCAAATAATAATTCCCAAAACTATTTTATATAGGAAAAATAAAACTTATAGACATGAGCTTCTGCTCATAACAATTTGACTCTTGCATCAATAGGCATTGGTCTTCTTTATGGGATTACAACACTTCCATATCCCAGACCCCTTTCCTCTTGCAATTTCAACATTCCTCAGCCAAACAAATTGTCAATATCTCATGTACAAGATATATAATTTCATGGAAATGATTCAAAACAAAATCACAAAGTGCTCTCAGAATTGTTTACAACTATAATTCAATTACTTCTATTAATCCAACTATGAATTGGAATTAACTCATCATTACATACACATGTATTATCAGTCACGCAGACTTTTTCTAATGCGGCAGTTAATAAGATAACAATCAATGTGCCAATACCCATGGTCACATCTACACAATGAATCCATGCATTGACTACATAATACCACATAACTATGTCATGTATTCCACCATGATGAGTTGGAAGGTCTGGCCAACGATTCAATACATCATCCACACACTTCCTACTGCTTGCCTAACTATTTGGTTACCTTCCTTTTCCACCCAAACACAACACCAAGAATATAATCCTTAAGTTCTCTTCAGTGTTGGCAAAGAGGTTGCAATCCAAACATCAGATACAATAGATACTATCGATAACTCACATAGAACTATATCCCTTCCATATCCAACCATATTATGGTGTCACACATGACTAGCTCTATGGATATTCATTACTATATAAGGAGTATGTCTCATGAATTACCTGGTTATGATCCCATAACTAATCATAACATAATATGCAACTGAAATTTTATCTAAGTGCATTCTAACATCAACAACACTTACACACTTTGGGCCTTCGGCCATTACATATCAATTTAAATACTAAAAATTAACTGAGGGAATCCTTACCTCGATCCTCTTCAACATGTATGCATCAATGAAAACTAAATGCATACCTACCTAGTTGTTACCAACTTACTTGTTGTTGTCTGACCAACTGATATTTTTATAAGTTCACAGACTTCCCCCTTCATCATTTTGATCACCATTCCTTCCATACTCATGGGTCTTCACCTTGATGGAAATTATAAGAAACAACAACATCCACATATTTAACCCTGCTATATCATTTTTCCTGAATACATAATCCATCCTTAGTCATACTCAAACATTATTTCATAATAACAGACTATTCTAAGTTCACCAGCATGTTATATGCATATCCATGCATGTACATATGCAAAATTACACATCTATATGCACCAAGCATTTACTGTTAGCATGCCTACTAATGCATATGCAATTTAACTTCATTGTATGCTTCATGCACTCTAGTGCATTTTTGTTTCAATTCACTTATTTATTTATCTATTTTTGTTGTAGTTGGTTGTCTTGAATTCCTTTAGATCCTTGATGCCTTGCGTGCTCCCATTCTTCTCATCTGCACTATGGTTCCCTAGGTCTGAACACTTTTCCAGCCACGTTCCACCTGGCCATTCTTTCCCACTTAGTACCATTCCCCAATGGAAATCCATTTTCATTCATTTCCACTTTTGAAGTGAGAGAGCATTCCAATTCCTCTGCATTGGCATCTTGCTTCCACTGTGAACTCTGATTTAAGATTTTAGACAGTAGATAAGTCATATCTAACAAATCCTTCCCTGTAACTCATATGCTTCACACATAGAGATTATTCACACACCACCTCTTAAGCTCTTTGTTTCCTTCCACATCAAGCTTGCAACTGTCTACACATCTATACCTTCAAGGCTATGGAGCCTTACTTTTCCTTTCTATGCCCATTAATGACATTATTCACCTAATAGCTTCATGTCCCATGTGAGGATTCTTTCTTTTGTAGTACCTCATCCAACTTTTGTAAGAAACGTCATGCCTCCATGACCCTAACATCTGATCCTATTCTTGAATTGATCTGGTTATACCTCTAATCCTGATAAACCTGCAA